>VYZT01059596.1:48078-94193 GCA_013400735.1 Pomatostomus ruficeps | reverse complement strand
AATTAGATATAAAATATTCCCAGGAATGACAAGGTGAATACAACCCAGAATTCCCACATCTCTTTCCATATATTGTTACTTTTATTTATGATTTTTCCCTCAGGGTTCACATACAAACCAAGATGAATTTATTATTTGAATTTAAAAGAGTGACACTTACACATTACATCAACTGCTGAAATGCCAGATAAATTGATTAAAAGCTACCTTAGACCTTCAAACTAATAAATAAGCAAGATTAGAATTAATAGCTGGGAATACATTAGCTAAAAGAATTCCTCTTTGTGCTATTTCATATTGAGTGCTTACTTTAGATTAAAAAAGCATGTTGGCTATGGTATATTTCATCCCATCAATTGTTCATCTCAATCAGGAGTGCACTCATACATCAACTAGGAAATACTCCTATTACCACAATCATGCTAACTAACTCCAGTGTGATCACAACCATTATTCAATTAAATGCCAGTGAAATATATAGTGAAATAATGTTTTAAATGATATGTAAAATCACACATCACCTTCAATTTTAGTAAGTATGTAAAGACACAGAGATGCACATCTGTGTGTACACACTACAAATACACAAAGAACAAAAGCATGCATGGCAAAGATCTACACTGCTCAGTCGTCTTCAGTGTCATCCTGAGACCGAGAGAGGTGGACACCTGGGAAAGCAAATTACATGCAAGCTCATTTTGTGCTTATAAGAAAATGTTAATTTTTATTTTCTGCCACCTTACTGCTCTTCTGGTAGACGCATATCCAAACAGAATATTAAAATGAGATGATGAAATACTCCTGCTGTTTCAGTATTTTATGGTCTTTACAATTATCTGTAAGAATTAGGAAAGATATCTGAAATTGATCATTATTGGCTAGGTTTTATGCTAGTATTTTATCCTTGGTAATATACATGAAAACAGCTTGGTCCCTTCACTGAGATTATCCTTGTACAGGAACAGGAGTGTGAAAGTGAGCAACAGCAAGGAAAGCAGGACAAGGAAGACAACAGAACAGTATTTCTGGTACTAAACATGAAACCAAACTGATACTGCTCAGTGATATGCAGCGCAGTGAATGTACCACTGAAACAGAATTATCACTGCCCAATTTCATAACTGAGTAACTTGCAGAGTTAACAACTGAGAGTTATTCAAGTGACTGCATGGTAACTGAGCCTTTGAAATTCAGCTAAAATGAGGAAAGCATTTTCTTTTGTGGAAATGACAAGGGAGCACAAGAAGGGAAACTGTCAGGAGTGAAATGCAGCTTCTTTTGAAAGCTTCTTAAATGATTAATATCATCCAAAAACCCAGGTGGTTCACAGCAAAGCTCCACAACTTCTTTATGATGGAGGCAAAAGGGAAGGCGGGTGGAGAAATAAACATGCAGCTGCTCTAAGGTGAGCAGCAATCCAGGAGGGCATGGTATTGTTTTCTGTCCTAAAAGCTCAGTTCACATCTTTCCTGAGCCCTACAGACACAAGTGCAATCATGACAGCTTCATCAAGTCCGGCCGATCTCTGGAATTGAAATAACTCCAGGCATTCTGGGTTTAATATCAGGCTCATGATTTGGAGATTTCAAAGATATGGCAACAACAGTATTAAAAGGCTGTGGACTGTCAGGAGCACTGGGAAAAGCCAGCACCAAGTACAACTGGCCTCATGGTTGCCTTGAAAACAGAGGCAGAAATAAACCTGTGAGAACGTGAATTCTGTGCCTGTATTTTATAAAACCTATTTTAAATAAGACAGTGAAGAATTTCCTCTCCATTTCTCTCACAGCCACTACCCCCACCCAGCTATGCTCTTATTTCCATTAATGTGGAGATAGGTTACACCATCTTTCCTGAAGCCCATGCGGAGTGGCATGGGACTGTTCATAGAAAGAGATAATGTTTAACTGAAGAAAATTTGGCAGAACTTTGACCCGGATTCTCCTGAGCTTTCAGCTTAAGAATTCCTACACAGCTGAATATTGAGACCAGGTAGTCTGGAGCACAACACAGTGCTGCTTATACATCACATAATCATTCTTTCTGTCTGGTAATATGTGACAAGAACACAACACAGGCTGCTGCGAAAAGGTAAATGTACCCCTAATGCATCACAGGACCTCCAGATTTGCAGTGAACTCTTTTTTGCCATAAGTGAAAGGCCACCTCTGACAAGCAAACTGTTAACAGAAAAAATACAGAGGAAGATATGCCAGATCCTTTTAGCATGGTCAGTGCACTGCTGCTACCTGAGGAAGGATGCAGAGATTTAATTAAGTTTTTGCTGCGTCTCCTTTGAAATACTGATTTCCTCCCTGACACTCTGCATTGCATCAGCTCCCGTGCACCAGCCCAGGTGGGAGTCGTACAGGAGCTTCTCTCAGTAAGGGCATCACATCTTGTGGTGCCATGTCCTAGCACTGTCTGTATTCCGTCAGGATTTAAAGGGAAGCAGGGAACCCTGTGGTGTTCTCCTGGATCCCTCCTATTTCCCCTGTTAAATTTAACTTTTAGCACAGAATCACTTAAAAATTCATCACTTAAAAAACCCCCCACTTTCCTTCCAGAATAAACCTCACACTTCAGTACACTGCCTGCCAGAAACAAACACACAATTAGAATATAACACCAACACTTCTGTTCTGTTCACAATTTGGATATTTCCATTTGGCAAAAGGAGGTTTCTCAACATACTCTGTGAACAGGAATGGTAACACACCACCTGCCCACCACTCAGATAACATCCGTCCCTATCTCCCTGCTCTCTGAACCTCAGATAATTGCATGAGAATGCCCCTCTGCTATCTACAATAAAACAGTCTCCCCCACCTTCAATTAAAATTGAAGTAACTTTTTACTTCACCTCCTTGTTCCAGCTCAGCATCTTTAGGCGCAGGTCAGCAAGATGGTCCGTTTGGATTCAGAATCTCTTCACTGTCAACATTAATTCATCTCTCTGTCATGGTTTACACATTGGAATTTGTTTCAAATGAGTAGAAATCATTCTCTGAATCTTATTAGATTTATAAACCAGTTTTTCACCACTGTTATTTCCCTGATATGTGAACTGTCTGTACAGCTTACCCATCAAATTAGTTCTTCAGAAGTGCCACCAAAGCAAGGTGGACTAAAGGCTTTGTCTTCCCTAAAACTTCAAAAGATTAAAATCTCCTGTAACACCTAGGGAGATGTATTGCATACTTACATTGAGGAAAAATGGAAAGAGGTTTCACTACCCTGGAAGTAACAGATGATTTTATTTATTTTACACCAGACTTATTCCTATACTTTAGAAAAGTTCCAGACAGGAACTAACATTTTTCATGTTGGCCAGAGAGCACTCATATGGGGTGCATTTTAAAAATGTGTTCTACTGTGTGAATGAAATTCAATTCAGCTTATCCATAAGCACAACAAAGATTTAGAAAGATACCATGGTTTTATTTCTGGCTCTTATTAGGGGGCCACACATGATCTAGGATAAATATATCTTAATAATTACTTACAGTGAGAGATCTGGTACAGAGGCGTTCCCACCAGAATTTTTCATGCTATAAAACGTACTGATTTTTGGCAAGTGGTAGATTTCCATGAATATTGCAGGCATATGAGATACTGCCCCTGTAGTCAACATCTGCCATATTTTTTACTATTAAAAAATCCTGACATCTTTCTAGTGTATTCTTTATTTAGTGTTGCTGAGTTCTTCCTTCTCTCTATCCAATTCCCTTCAAAAGTCCCAAATCAGCCCTCAAAGGATAAGACTGGCCATGACATGAGACAAAAGCAAAGATCAGAGAAATTCTCTTTGAGTTGTCTTTTGATCTCTCTCTGCCTGCTGTCCCTGTGCCAAACCCCAGACAGTAGGATCTGGGCACCTGCCCCCATCCTGGAGGCATGTCCAGCAGGTCCAAACAGCAAGTCACACTCCTCCCAGCATTCTCATCCCAAAATAATCTCCTTTTTTCATATCCCCACGTTACCACACAAATCGGATTCTGCTCTGCGCTCTGAAATATCTTTTTTTTCCCTGTCCCACATTTACATGTGTCTATAAAAAACCTAAATTTGCAATGGTTAGATGACCTACTGACCCAATTCCCCATCCCAAGGGGGAGCACACTCGGGAGAGATGAGCAGCATTTCAGCGTGGCTGCACAGCCCTGGCTGTGCCGTGGGGCTGCTTCTCTCCCGCTTGGTTTTCAGTGCGTGACAGAGGAGCGAAGCCTGAGCAGTGCCCATTGCTCAGTGTGCACTGAGGAACTGTGCAGTGGCACAGATAAAACTCTGAATCCTTTGGGAAAGGGCCTGCAACTGGGAGGAGCAGCTTTCCACCCAGAGTCAGGAAAGGTTACCTTTTTCCAAATGAAGAATGGCATGAATGCATTCCTGGCTGGGTAGTTGTCTGAGCCACTTCTGTGCTGGGAACAAACACCTACCTCTGATTTTTAAGAGGTTTCAATCAGATTTATTTTGAGCCTAAAATAAACCCAAGAAGACAACCAAAAGTAGCACTGAGATTGTACCACACCCGTCCCCACCGTGGAGTGCTGCAGGTTTCCAGTCCTTCCTGCACTCAGCTTTGATGGGTGAGCATTGACAAACCCAAGCTCTGCTTGTCAATATAAACCTTGGCCACTGGCAAAACAACCAGGAGCCAGAGGCCAAACCCCAGTGCTCTCAGCCACCTCTCCTTTCCAAGCAGAGACATCCTTCATTCCACCCAGCAGGGCACTCGTTCAGCTGACACATTTATCGTGAAGGTTGCACTTCCCATTCCCTGAGACTAACGAGTCACAAACACCCTTTTACACCGTGCACTTCTGAGCCGAGCCTTGACATTACTCCACAGGAGGCAACAGCAGGCTCAGCTCTCTGCTTGCTGCAAAGCTGTGGATCTCACCAATGCCACAAAGACTCACCTACACTGCACAGAAAAAAAACAACACTGACAAAATCTCCTGCATTGGACAAAACACCCTAATACAAATGAGAGTTGTGTGTTAATAGGAGCTGGTGCCATTGTTCTGCAGCACACAGTGGTTTCTGTTGTATCAGCTGCATACTAAAACAGGCAGTCATGCTAAACTAACACGTGTACACACGCTCACTGACAGTTCAGAGACACCTCCTGTCTCAGTTCCTGACTTCTTGCAAATTCTGCAATTCCTTTCTTCCCAAACAAGCTTTATTATAAATGTAGAGGCATGAGAAGGCCGATTCTGCCTGCTTTTCTCATGTCAATCTAAGAATTTCTCTCCCTAGCTCAGCAAAGGAGGAGAGGGCTCTGTGTTTCTGCATGTGGTGGCGCTCTGAACCAGACACTAAACAAAGGTGCCTAAATGCCTCAAACCAGATGCCATTTCCATAGTGACACAACACAGTGCTTCCTTGGGACTTGGTTATGCAAAACCAGACCTCACAGACCACCGTTATGGAGGGCAATATTAATGGCTGGGTTACAAGCACTGAATCAACAAGTGAATTATTTATATACACATTAGGATTTTTGTCCCTATTCACACATGTAATTCCAAAAGAACTCTGTAAATCCACTGAGGTCTCCCTATCTTTATACAGGAGAAATTGAGAACTGAACGCTATCCCAGGGAAATAAAATTAAAAAATAGGTTTACATGCAATAAAATGCTGGTTGAATACTTTCAATTTATATATAATCAGTATAAAACCTCAGCAACAGTCTCATAATGCAAGTGTAGTTTTTAGACAATTCAGTCACCTGATGGGGGACTGAAAGAACATCCTTCATCTGGACAATTAGAAGTCCATGATAGGGATAGAAGAGAGGCACAATCACACTGCCAAGCAGCTTCTCTGCAAACTAGATTCTCCACTCTTTAGAACAAGTTAATTATAAGCAATTTATCTGAAACTGGAAGTGATTTTGTTCTATATCTTGTGCAGCAGAGTGATCAATGGAACGCAGTCTATTTCCAGAAAATTTGGACAACGATAACGAATACTTAAAATTTGTCCTTGAAAATTATTTTTCTCTGTCACTGCATACAAATCCCCGATATTGGCTTAATCGACATTAAATTTCCTTTTTACCAGTGTCTGCAAAGCAGCATATTTGTGACTGGCAGCAATGTCATAGCCAGTTGCTGAGGTTCATGTTGTGTCATTCTCCTAAAGCCATCACTGGCTGGCCTGGAGGCAGCAGCACAGCCCAGGGCAGCTCCTTCTACCGCACTAGAACAGAATCACAAAGTAAAAATGCCGATACAATTCACAGTGTCACTCTTGTCCCCCTGAGCCTCCCCGTTATCAATAGCTACAAGAAATTGAAGAGTACCAGTCCACCGTCATTACAAATGAGACTTGGACATTGCTGCAATTAATCTTCTGGAATCAATGAGGTACAGTTTGATAACCCACTGACCTGCCAATAAGAAGAGCACAAAGAAAAATGACCAGAAAGTTTTAAAAGCCTTTAGATGATGATGGTTTTCATCAACACAGACAGGTCAGTCAGAACAGCAGTGGTTTTTTTAAGTGGGTATATTTCACAGAAATTGCCAGAGGTAAATATCTTTTGTTTCAGCTCTAGGTTTATTCAGTTGATACATCAGTACCATATTGAATATATTTTTAGTATTTGGTTTATATAACATATCAGTGCTATAATTTTCCAGTGTTCTCTTTAAGAAATTTTGGGCCTCGAAGAAACAAATTCCAGGATTTATCTTCTTTAGGAAACATTGGCTGTCTTTTCTGATTCAAAAAGAAATTAGTTCAAAATCTCAGAATTCACCACACAATAGAAATTCTATTTTCCAGGATTAGAAAGATATATTTCTTAAATAGCTTCATCATCTCCCTTTCTGCCATGGGAACAGCATTATGCATCTAAAGGAAATTAAAGGAACATATTTTAAAGACACAAAAATAAACCTACCCAAATAAACCAGTGATAGGAAGCTAGCTCCTGGCAATTGTGAAAAAATGCACTATGTTGCCAAGACTTGAGATTTTATAGGGAGCATTTAGATTGTGAATCATGCTGCAGGAGGTTTAATGAAAAGATCCAGCTGTCAAGTGACTTTGGAAAAGAAGGAATGGGATGGAAAATCACCTTGAGCTGGAGGAGAAACACACTGAAATGCAAACTCAAAGACATGGCATAGCAGACACAGCTCTTCACACGACTGCCACGAAGATTCCTGTGCCATTATAGAGCCTGTCTAACAACAGGTTCCCCACTACCACAAGATCATGGAGTACCACTGGCCACCAACCCAATTCCATTGCTTCCGAAGATTTGCCGGGATGCTGTTTCAGCAGCCCCTGCTAACGGAGTCTCCATGGTACTGATATCCATAATGTGCTCTGAAGGGTCCTTCCTCCACACTTCCTCAGGGAAACACGTCCCACACGCCCGGCTTCTGACCTAGGCCTGGCCATCGCGTCCCCACAGCACCACACCCGACCCAGGCAATCTGCACAGCCCCTCCCAGCCCTTCTGGCTCCCGGCCCAGGCTGTGCAGAACCACTTCAGTGTCTCTGCTCTTGCAATGCAGACATGTCACGAGTCACCCAGAGGCTTCAAGAATTCATGCACAGAGTTGTACCACGGCTCCCACGAGAAGCCAGCTGGCCCCTAGGAATGCTGTTAGAAGCTTTTGGACCAGCAGTCCCAAGATAACCTTCACAGACAGCCCATGGTGGCGGTTCCACTGATCTCTGCTGTCTGTGACTGCCAGATGCAGCCTGATGCCAGCCAGGAGGAGAAACCAAGAGTTCTGGAGCTCCTGCACCATGGTACAAAGGCCTGTGTAATCTGCTGCCAGTGGGCATTTTTTCCTCTTTGTGTAGAAGTGAATACATTTACATAAATGAAGTGAATGGGAAAATGCAGATTATAGCTTCAGAACTTGCTAATGGCCATGTAAAGGATGATGAAAATAAGAGTAGGTCTGATTTTTTGTTGCCTGTCTCATGCTTTTGTTATTTTAAAGAAGATTTGGCATTACTGAAAGTACAGTTATTATTGCCAACTTTGAGCATACTCCTTACCAGGGTTAATTGTCTGCTTTCTCCCTGTTTTGGCTTAATATTTCATCCTACATAGGATTTTAGTCACTCAATCCAAAGAAAAAAAATCCAGTATGCCCAGCAAGCTATTCCTTTCAACAACCAGACAGGTCACAAAATTGTAAAAAGTAAACCAAAATAATAATTTAAAAAAACACCCTGGAACAATGCTTCCTAACTGCTCATTATCAACATGGACTCTTAATTTATTCCTAGCTGTTTTACATCAGTACTGAACTTTGTGCCAAACTTTAGAACAATGACATCCAACAGAGCTGGAATTTGTATGGGAAAGGACTAGGTTTTCATCCTGAAGGCCAAACAAGTAGCTGTTTGCAATTCAGCTTTGGCCTGACTATTCCATTACCACACTTAGTTTTAAAGCAGTTCAAGTAGAACTGTGTGAGACTGAGAGGTCAAAGAATACGATTTTTACCTGCAAAATTTCTTACTGGATCCTCTGAACATTTCACATGACAAACAACATAATATTATTTTTTCAGCATATTTGCACCTAAAGTTCTTTTTATCTGCAAAGGCTTTTGGAAAAAACTGAACTGACAGTATTCTAGGAACAGCACAATGGAGGGAGGGAATACTCTAGAAAGGAATACTGGAGAACAAATTGTTTCTTTGATGAAGAATATCACCTGAGCTTTGATTCTTACAGCTGATACAGGCCCTTGGCTTTCAAGGTCTCTGCTGAAAGCCTTCACTTGCAGAAAATACGTTTACCTCCCTGAGATGAATAAAAGGAAGAGCTGAATCTTGAAGGAACTGTGTATGTACACATAAGGTTAACTTTGATGGTACAAAGCCAGTACTCAGGTGTTTAATTATCATTTTCCAAAGCTGTCTTGGAGGAAGGCAAGCACAGATACCCAAGAATAGGAAAACTGAATGGCTTCCCAAATGCCAGACTGCAAAGTACAGAGTCCAAAGTCACATTTTGTCCGGCTCTCCTTCTTTGTAACAATTCAAGAATAATCCACTGCATTGCATATATGCCTTGGCAAAATAGATCCCATAAAACTTTCAAAGTCAGGAATAGAGGATCCTGCCATGTACCTAAATCAAAACTGTTTGAGACACAAGGCCTGGACCAAGAGCTGGTGCACTGAACAAACCCCATGAACTCTGACAGCCACACGCAGCCTCCAGTCAACCTTCTTACTGTGTTTGAGAAGGGACAACCCACACATTTTGAGCCAAGGATGTTTAGAACCTGTGCTTTGTTGCGATACTTCAGCTTATAAACATCAGTGCCTTTGGATTACCATGGAAAATACACCAACTATTGCATGCAAACACACACAGGTACTAAATGCAAACCCAGTTGGAGCTGTGAGCTTAATATGGCCCAAGAGCCTTGAGAACAGCTCCAAAGATTTGAGAGCAGCTTATCCCATAAACACAGATGACAAGCACCACCTTGACTTAAACCATGGACCGCCCAGCTTTGCATTTAAAAAAATGAAATATTAGGGGGGTTGTTTTTCTGGGTGACCTTGAACAACGTGGGTTTTGGCAGGGGTGGGAGAACACCATGGGACTGGGAGCGAGCCAGCTTCCACTTCTGCTTCATTTCACTACGAGACAATGTTTGGTTAGTTTGGATGAGAAACATCGGCTCTGTTTCCCATTAGGGCTCAAGGCTCTGCAGCGCATTGCGAGTGCCATCTGCAGGTGGAAATCCGCACTGGCTCGCCGGCCAAAACGTGGGTAAACCTGAACGACAGGAAATCTTAATTGCACGTCCGAGGGAAAAGCTCGTAAAGGCAGAAAGGCTAGAGAAATGCTCGTTTCAGGCCATTCATGAAACCACTCAGACCTGTGGCAGCAGAATGCAAGGGATGGTCAGAGCAGCTTCCCAGTACCTTTCCTAAATCTGCAACAGCACAGAGGCAGCGATGCTCTCTGTGAGCAGAGGAGGATGCTGAAAAGGCCACCTTAACCTCTCATTGCTGGGAATGCCAGAAGAGAGGAAAACGGTCTGTGACCCTCTCTTCATATACAGAGAACAGGAGAAGGGCTTCCAACACAGGCAGTTCAGCTAGATAGTGCTGAAGTGTTGGGAGACTTTTCCAAATGGAAGGCATGCTGTTTTCAGGATAAGAGCCCTGAATAAGGAAACGTTAGAGAGCCTAGAATGAAATTATCTTTTGATTTACAACCATAACTGGCTGGACTACAGTTATCTGATTCGCAAAAAATAATTCCAGCCAAGCAAAGAGGCCATCATTGGGACACTGTAGCTACATCCAGAGTGATATTCCTTTGGTGATGTCTTGATAATGCCTGGCTGCAAAATTTCAGTGCACGGCAGGCACTGTGCTGTGCCGAGGTTGGCACTTTCACATTGGCAGCCTGTGAACAGGACCAACCCTGACTGAGGAACAGTTGCAGGTATATACAAGATAACAACCTCCCTCCCAGGAGCTAAGGCTTTTTAATTCACATTCAAACATTTGCCATCTGTGTGTTCCATGTAGTATAAATACAGCCAGAAAAACTGCCAGAGCTTTGTCTAAACAGCAGTTATGAGAGAAAGAGACCCCAAATTACATTTCCTATTGCCCACAACACAGCGCTGTAAAATCACTGACATTTTCCAAGCACAGCTGTATGCAGGAATGTGATTTATTTGGGCCATGCCTGATTGAATCATTACATCCAGATTTATCAATCTGCAGTTTCTAATCAGACATAGAGGGAGCACGTTCCACCTCTCAATCTAGTGCCTTGGCAGGTCAGTCAATCAGAGCATTTCTCAGCACAGCAATCCCAGACACAAGACTCTGGTTTACATGCGGTAAGGCAAAACCAGGAATGTTTTGCCCCCTGTTAAAAATGTCAAGAAGACTCCTGAAAATTGCTTCTAGTCTGACCTTTGCAAATGCCCTCCCGAAACAGTAAGAGATAAGAACAGATATATCACAGCCATAGAAAGTGGAGTTTTGAGAATAAATTTATACTGTATGGCAGGCTAAGCATTTTTATCAGAGAACTGCCAGTAGCAAATACTATTGCTTATATTGTCAATCTCACCAGGTGTGTCAGGAGAACACTTTTTATAATATTTTTTTTAAGAAAAACAAACATAACCCTTTTTATTGCTATAAAAGGTAGTAAATAACATCCTGATGAGGGGAATCGGCAAACTCAACAGTTTGTTTAGGATGATAGCCTATCTGCTTTATTACATGATTATATTGGGAAAAAGTCCTTCCAGTTATCCACCTGGGCCATGGCAAAGATGTTTGCTAGCTTGAGAAAAATAACAAATATTTAAACTTAGAATTAATTTCCAACCAACTCTAAAGTGTTAAGCATTAAGAACGGAGTTAGGAAGAATAAAAACTGGTGATAATCAGAGTAGAGAGGAGATTTATTCCCCAGCTGCAAAATCAACCCCACTAGAAGCTTCTGCAAGACAATTCCAGGTGTGATAAATTTATGGCCTCTCCTCTTACCCTCACTATTACTCTTTCCAAAGCAAAGAGTATTGTATTCTCAAGTCCTTGACCTCAGATAAAGCCTGAGATTCCTTTCACTTCCCCTCACCACGTGTCCCCATGTCCATTTGCCAGCACCACATTCCAATGTCACACTGCAGGCAGGCCTCATAAATTAGCAATGATATTCTTATGTGAGTGCACCAGAGGAAAGTATTCCTGTCAAAGCTGTTGGGAAGGAACCAGGTTCAGCTCATGTCAATTATCTGTAATTAGGAGGCACCATAAACTTCAGTCCGGGCAGAGCAATGAGACTCTCATTGAGTCCACCCATCAGCTGTAAAGGAATCAGATCCAGAGGAACCTGAGAGCTTCTCCAACCACATAAACTACACTTTTCTCTTTCCTCTGCAACCCCCTTTGAAACACCCACCTTCATCTGAACCCATGTGGTCACCCCGTGAACAAGATTCATTTGCTCTGAATTTGGCCTCGTGAAGTGACAGGAAATGTGTCTGAAGTTATTCACAGACAGATGGGCTGAAATGGTATAGAATGAGGCCTAACAGGGAGGTTAGAAAAGTCTTGAGCAAAATAATTCTATTCTGACTTACCCCAGTACCTACACATGCAAAGCACAGGCTGTAAGGTTCCTCAGCCCTGATGAGGGGATGTATCTCTGAATTACATCAGCCCCTGAAGCAAGCCTTAATGAGCTGCTGTTTCCATGTGCAGACAGTTACATGGCTTGCTCTCATCTCTACTGTCAGGACTATGTTATTTTTATGTCTCTTCTTACCTGTTCTTAATTTGTTTCCTACATCTCTAGTTAAGTAGTACTTAGAGAGGAAGTAGAAAAACAAGCTAACTATGATCCAGAAAACACGAGATGTAACGGGAATTATGAAGATAATGCATTAGAGGAGGGGATTTAGAAAATATTAATGACACAAAGGACATAAAATCACCTCGTTTCAGCTCCCGTATATTACATGATCCTAATATTAATTTGGTATCCCAGTACAGCATCCAATAAGAGCTGACTCACGCACTCATTCTGGAAAGGCCCCAATACTGATTTTAGGATGAAAACTCACGCTAGCTTGTGTTTTTGGATGAGGCCTTGTAGAACCATGGTTTGCAACCTCCAGCCTAAAGTCCATTTTAATAAATTTGCAGAAATTTAAACCTTTAGAAATTCAAGCCTATTACCAGAAAACTTCAATCCACAGGTGGTCCCATGAAATTTTGGAAACCCACCAATGCAGAACTGCTGCTTTCAGGCTGTGAGATTTGTCAATGGTATGTAAGGATTTCCCATCACAGCTGAATGGTAACACCGAAATTCATTAGCAAGCCAAGCAATAGGATACTCCATCAAGAGCTGAAAAACTAATGAGAAGAAGAATGTTGGTAATCTGAATTTCCAACAACATAGATAGGAAAAGAATTTCAAAGGATTGGTGAATAAGAACATATTAGCGGAATTAAATATGTTGAATATGGTTAAGAGGCACATAGGATAAGACATGCCAACATTCTACAGATATTTCAGGGTTGTTAATTCATCCCATTTCCTGAGATTTATCTCCTTAAGAGAGATAAATAAGACTACAGGGATATAAACAATGGAATAATAAAAAAAAGAGATTGAGAGAAATAGAAATTCACTATGAGGGAGAGGAGAAAAAGTAGCTCGTCAGTAGCTGCCATTAGGCAGTTAAATATTTTCCCTGAGGAAACAGTGAAAGTTTGTCCCTGTTACTGGAAATATCTTAAACTAAACTAGGCCAGTACATAGGTAAGGTTTTGCAAAAAACCACAACTAAAATCTCGTAAATATTTCTCTTATGCCACAGTGAAACTTTTGAGCAATAACTTGCCCTGTGTGCATCAGGAAAACAAAGCATTTGATACATTCTGCTTTACACAGATCAACTGGGAATTTATCCAAAATACCCAAAGGAGAAGTACCTTTACAGATCATCAGTTACAGAGAGAAGATGTTTCAAATCTACCCCAAAATGGTGTAACATGATCTGGCAGCCAGAGCCTGGGAAAAAACATTTCTGACCATGGATACTTATAGGGGGGAAAAAAAAATCTATTCAATCCATGGAAGAATTTATCAAAGGTCCTCTTTCTTGTAAATTCTATAAATAAGGACAGGATGTATGTTTAAACATCTACTATGACTCCACTTTGAGGAAAAGTTGTAAGATTTTGGCTTCATACCAAATTCCTGGAAAAATCTTGGTTACAGCATTCTATGAGGAAAATTAATAATAACAGTGAAAATGTCTACCTGTAATGATTGCCTCTCATTCCAAAAGACAAAAATCTCTTCTACATAATGCACTGAAGGACAGGAAGGGTACTTGTCCTTACTGCAAACACACTCCGGTGTTTCCCCTGCTTCTTGGCTGCTGCGTCCCACCTTATGTTCAAGGACCTCAGCCTCCACCATAGGAGTCACGATTGATTTTTTCATTGCTCTCACTCATAACCATTCTCCTCTATCCCAACAGTTTGTGCTACTTTCCCATAAGCTGCTTGTAATTTCTCATGGGCCTTTAGACCTTTCATCGACCCAGGGTGGTGATTTTCTGATTGTAAATCCCGCCACTACCCCACTCCACAGTGTGCATGCTGACTTCCAGACCTCAGAGACGGGATCCTGGGCAGCTCCAAATGATGGAAGAGAGCGGCGTGACCCAGAACAGCGATAGCTTTTTCTGAATATGCAAAAGGAGTAACAAAAATCAAGCCAGACAGAAGAAGTCTCTGATTCAGACTCTTACCTGTGCTACCTCTTCAAAATCATCATGTCTTTTCTGCAGCGCACGTGCTCTGTGTAGAGACTTCCCCACTCCGGTGTGTTTGCTCAGAAAGGCTTCCCCGTGATTTTCAATCCAGTCCAGTACCTGCCAGAAAGGAAGAACATCCAGTTACCTCTCCTGTCTCAGCAGCACAGAGGGATGGAACAGTTGCAGAGGAATGCCTTGTGCTTGCTATGGCTAAACACAAGCAGCTCTGCCAAAGTCCATTCTGTCTGGAGAAAAGATAAATGCTCATGGATGCTACGGCTAAATTAGGTTTATTGAATTTTTGCTATTCAATTTATTTTGAAGTTTAGCTTAGTTATTTGAGCCTGGCAGATATTAAATATTTACTTTCACATAAATGACTTTTGGGGAAAGGGAATCAGAAATCTGGAATCTTTTACAGGAAGCACCCTCCTCTAATGAGCTTGTGCAAACTGCAAAACAGCAACAGCTGATTTCACATCTCAGTGTGACAGGGAGTCCAAAAGCGTGGTGGAAGGAATAATTAAAATCTATTTTAAGTGCAGAGAAAGCATTATCAGAGTTACTGGAATGAAAAGATTAAGAAGTCTTCACCATAGACCATAAAAGATTGACAATGTGAACCCTCCAAGCTTTCCAGGTTCTTTTTTTTAGCGTTCCAAATGTAACTGATCCTTATGGAAAAGTAGGATGACAAATCTGATACTTGGAGAGTTAGAAAGGATTCTCTTTTAAAAGTATGTTGTCTGTATGTGCACCATCCATGTGGAGTTTCTCCTCATGATAACGCCGGCACTAAAATATAGATCAAATCTGTTTGGGGTCTACTACAAGCTGGAAAAAAACCCCCTCAAACTTGACAATATAAGGTTGGGACATTCCAGGATGAGATTGACACTCTCTCTCCGTCTCTTTCCCAGCACACAGAAGCTAAGGGAACACACAGCACTTGAGCAGCACTGATATTTCTGTAACAGGTGGGACTCCCTTCAGCAAGGAGCCCTGCACTCACAGCGAGTTCTGGATCCCCCCTGCGGCTGATGCCGACAGCCTGGGAAACAACAGCAGGAATTTCTGTCACTCCGAAGGGACAAGACACTGCAAGCAGCCCCAGGGTAGTGACAGTACCACAGATATTATTGATTAAGCCCAGAAACCGACCACTGGAGAAATTGAGGCTGTGATTATTTATTTATTTTCTTATTTATTTGTTATTTCAGGCAAGTAAAACTATTTCATGGCTTGGTTGTACAGAATCTAAACCACCTGGACTCTGAACCTTTTCTGTAATGTAGATCCCAATCATATTTTCATAGGAAGTCCTAAGTACAAACAAAGCTTTATACACATATACTTATGTTCCAAGCAGAATGTAAAGCTTCCAGAAAAGCATTTTTTTAATTACTATTTTGTGCTTACAACACATTTTTTGTCCGCAGAGTACAAGTAAACTTACAAAATGGGGTATCAAAGCACTTTATGTCCTGCAGGGACAACACATATTTGGCACAAGTGACACTGTGGGGATGAGGAAGCAGGACCAGATGTGTTGGCAGTTCAGCCATCACTTCCTGCTTCCCTTTCTCTGACCAGCTTGTCTCCCATTTGCTCTGGGTAGAGAATCCCAAATACATTTCTTCAAATTGCTTGACAGCCATGTGCCAACTGGTCTGCTAAGAGCTTTTCTGCAATATATTTTTGACCAGGAATGACTATATGACTTATAATAACAATTACTGGGGACCAGTCTCCTCACATTTGTGTCGTTAACAGTCTGCAAACAATCCCATTAACATTCTCTTTCCTCTTGTCAGGAGTTTTCAACATATCTACTAAAAATGGAAGCAGAGCCAAATTCAAGTTTGGAAAAAATCTCATCTAATACTCTTTTTCAAATGGCAAATGGCTTTACTTTAAACGATGTTTCATATTAAATTAGTATGCAGTATATGCTTTTTATTTATTAATAATTGATAGCCACTTACTGTAACTCTATAGAAAACTATTACAATAACTTTTTCGTGCTTATAGCATTGAAGTAGTAATTAGAGAATAACTTGCTGAACAGCATTTTCTGTTCTTGGAAACCCATGTTAACATATCTGACCACTCCAGCCATCAATGAATTTGTTTTCACAACCGTTCTGTGAAATACATAAATGTTGTAATTTCATTTTGCATAGAAGAGGGTGAAATAAAAGCACTACATATATACATTATATATATTATATAAAAAGATTAAGTTAATTCCTGAAGTGTTCTAGGAAGCTGGCAAAAGACAAGATGTTAGGATGAGGCTCTGGTAACCTGATAGCCCTAATTAACAAAAGAATCCTCAGCATTTACTAAGGTGGTAATAAAGATAATGTGTTTTCCCTTATATAAAGTACTTGGATCTAATGAGCTCACAATCATCTGCAAACAGAGAAATATCACATTTTTGTTTCCATCATAAAAGACACAGAAAGCTGGCACTTGAAAAAGCTGAGATATGGAATAACTGATGTATGGAATAAAGGAGTGAATACAGCAACAGCAAGAACATAAATCTGTGTGGACATGAAGCACTTATTCCTCAGTGCAAAAGAGAAATGTTACGCAGCTGTTCTGTGGCAAATGCAGGAACAATTCTGAAGGGTCCCAGTCAAACCTGAAATCACCAGCACCTGTAAACATCTACCTGTCAGCATATTTGGAGAAAATCTCCCTTATCCTGAAGGAAGGAAATGTCTTTAGATCTAGAATAACTGTGTAATAATTCAAGATAAACATTTAATGTTTTAATTGAGAGCATGGACTGTGTCACTTTACTGCCAAAAATTAACATCCTGAGAAACAGGTAGACATTAAAGTTACAGTGACTTAGTTCAAACAATTTAATTATCCCTTAAAAACTTAAGCAGCTTGAGGATGCCATTAAAAACGCAGTTAAGAGTGTTTTTCAAATTAAATCTTCAGATTTCCTAATTTGCTTTATTGCCAAGCTGTATTTTATTCTAGCTAGGAAAAGGCTGTAATTCACGAGTTCTTTGGAATTAAAATACTGTGCTGCAGATAGATCCACCACCTGAGGTGTTTCTTGAAACATAAAATGTATTTTGTAACTCCAGTATAAGCCAGCTCTCTGGGGTGCATTTACTACCGTGCTTGCACTGGTTTGAAGGGTGCTGTTGAAAGGCCCTCCCTCCTGCTCTGCAGCTCCTGCTCGGTAAAGCCTGGCCCTGCGTGGCTCTGCCTGGCCCTGCACCCAAGTCTCAGGCCAACCACGGCCGTGTGGACACAGTCCCCATGCAGGCAGCACTGTCCAGGCCAGGCTGCTGTCCATGACACAGTCCTGCATTAACAAAAACAGCTGAGTTCAGACTTTGAGACATCTCCAAGCATGGGTGCATCCACCCCTGGAATCACCTAGGAAGTGCCATAACTCAGAGACAGCTTCTGAGAGGGTTAGAGGATAACAGTCTTGGTATTTTACCTTCTCCAATGGCAAATTCCCATCCCACACCTTACTGACCCAATCACTGTTGTCAGGTTCTTTGGGGCAGCTGTTTCTGCTGTTCCCCTGCTAAAAATATGTTAATATCTCCTTGTTAAAATTATTTTGATTTCACTAATTTAAGATGAAAAGTGATAGAAGCATTATTTTCTATTATGATGTGCATGTCCTGTCTCCTTATCTCCTCAGGGGCACAATTACACACCCAACAAAATACGCAGCAAACCCAGGTCACCAGGAAAATGAAATAAAACTCAGTACAGCTACAGCAGGCTGACGGCGCCAGCTATTACAGTCATTACACGGCTGGATAACCAC
This sequence comes from Pomatostomus ruficeps, assembly GCA_013400735.1. Taxonomy (NCBI): domain Eukaryota; kingdom Metazoa; phylum Chordata; class Aves; order Passeriformes; family Timaliidae; genus Pomatostomus; species Pomatostomus ruficeps. The sequence goes on along the minus strand of VYZT01059596.1, from coordinate 76,062 downwards.
AAGATTCAAAATGCTACCTGGAGGAAGAATAGCCCTAACTGTCCCTGCAGAATGATCTGAGTAACTGCTAAAATAATAATAGTGGCAATTCAGAGAGGTTTCATCTGAGCACGGCATTAGGAAGGAGGTGCTTTGATGAGAGCCACTTCCAGAGCCCTCTCCACACTCCTTTTTGCTTAGGATCGAAGTCCTGCCTGCGGGAAGTCTACAACCTACAGCAGAGCTAAACTGGCAAAACAAATCCTGCCCAGGAGAGGTCAGGGAAAAATGTACTCTAGAGTTCACTGCAGGGAATGCTGATAGTTTCTATGGGATACCATAGGGAAGAAAGATATGGAAGAATGGTTTTAGAGGGAAAGGTTGAAGAAGCAATCAGGCAATAATTTAGCAAAGTTCTGGGATGATAATTGCTCTTCCTCTGGGCTAATCTGTGTGATGGAAATATGGCAAGATGATTGCATTAGTGCAGTTAAGGTCAAGTCTTTTAAAATTTTTTTTAAAAGTTAATTTGATTTTTAAATAACAATAAAAAAAACAACGGGGCTCTCTTTTAAAAGGGCAGACAGACATTTCAATGTAGCACTTTGAAAATGAAGTCTCTTTCTGTAGGTATCTTTCCTAATCAGGAAATGTGAAAACTAAGAAACATCTCATAATTTTATCCAATTTAAATCAAAATCTCCTCGGGAGCCAAGTTCTTCCTAGCAAGTCCTCATGACCTGCACCCATTTCACATGAATACAAAATGTCAAAGGAGTAGTAAATCCATTACCTTAAGCAACTATACCTGCTGTTGAAGCTAGTTGAAAAACTTCTGTATTTTCACATCTTCTAAACTGTATTTCTTTATCAGAAATGAATGAAGATGAAATGAGGATGGCTTGGGTAAGAATCACAGAATCATTACAGTCAGAAAAGAACCTGAAGATCATTGACTCCAACCAATAACCCAGCACTGCCAAGCGCACCCCTAAACCAGGTCCCTAAGACATCCACATGTCTTTTAAATACCTCCAGGGATGGTGACTCCACCACTGTCCCAGGCAGCCTGAATACTGAGGCTTTGCTTAAATGTAGCAGTCACTGACCTCTGCCCTCGTGCAAGAGGAAGAGATGGGAAGTGTGAGCTGGTGATTACGATGCAGCGTGACAGAGCACCCCAACTGCTGCATTTCACCCAGGCCATGTCAAACAGTTTCACTGCTCCTGAGTGAGGTGACCCCCTGAAGAGCCTTGGCCAAGGAACCATTAATCTTTGTTACCCTAAGACGCACTGTTGTTGCCATAGTGACAACTAGGTTACTCTGAAAACTGAAAATCAATTATAACATTTTACACTTCAAGCAGTTAATAGTCAGAACTTGATCTCAAAACAGTACAAACCTAGCATAACTCAAAGGAGTTAGTTTAACTCTTTGGTAACAGAGTTGTAATAAATTCCAGAGCAATTTCACCTAATTTATTCAGCTTTAAATGAGGTCCCACTTCAAATAGGCTTTTCAATAAGCATTGCCCAACTTTAAACACATGGATAAAGCCTCTCAAGTCTTGTAGTGAAAGGAAGCCAAGCAGTATCAAGCTGCCTCTATGAGCACTTTCTTGAGATACTATGGGCTAACTAAATTCTGGTGTGACACCAGGAATTCACATGGCACCTCAAAACTCACAAGAATCAAACCTTATCTTTACCTTTTCTGTAGCTGCTATTATGAATGCTCAGAAGCTCCAAGGCCCTGCATGTCTGAAACTCCTATTCCAGAAGCTCTGCTTTTGCCAAGCCTGCTTTTTGTAACCAAGAAATGCAGTTAAAAGGTTTGTGTTTCAGATCATACTTTACATCCAAAGCTTATGGTAAATGTTTTGTAACACTGCACAGCAACAAAATCCAATCTTTTCTGTCAAAGCCCTTCAAAATTGTACAAACCTAGTTAGAAACACTTATTGGAGGTACTAGATTTTGAAAATACGAGACAGAATCTCTTGGCAGAAGATACTTCATTTTCTTCCAGTAGAACTAGAAGCCACACACATCACATATGCATTTATGAGCATACATATATATTTCATTTCAAAGAAGATGTGCTCTCAGGTTACCCACAAACCACTCCCTTATTGGGATGCAAAAGGGCCTTTAAGAGGTACTTTGCAGATTTGGCAGGGAGACGGCTGACTGTAAGTTGAGACAGCAGCCAGTGTGGGATTGTCAACTTCTATCCATTGGAATTCCATCAAGTGGATAATGCTGTTCTGTGCAGGATGGCATGTACAGCCCAACCCCTGGGCTGCTACCAGGCCCTCCAGGAGAACTTGGTGTCAGCCACAGCACCAGGGAAGACAGAACACACACTGAGAATCAGAAGAAAAACAAAACAAAAAATCCCCCCAAACCCACAACAACTCAAGGAGATTTAAGAAATACTAATCCTCTGTAATGAATAAAATGCACACAAAGTCTGATTTAAATCAGTTTCTTTTTGTATTCTAAGTCATTGCTGAAAATAGATTCCTTTTCCCTATTATCCCTGACCCTGTCACAGCAGGGTAATGTCAAGTAAAGGTCTAGCTGAGAAAATACACTGAAATACAAAGGAACTTATCCTCTGGCTTTTCCTGCTATTATTAATGGTTTATAATAGAACCCAAAACAAAGCTCAGTCATTCTCATCTGTGGTTTTTACCTCCTAATAAAAACTGAGCTCCCTTTTTCACTTCTTTCTTCATTATAAATTTATGTTGGTGGCACAATAAAATATTGTTACAAAATCTTTTAAAGATGGGGATCACACCTCATGTTTAAACCAGAAACATCAACTTTGCCTCCCACAAAATTATTTTTATTTCCAGAGGCATCTATATCTGACTCTAAAACTCAGATCTTGTTCCCACCAAAAGCCACAGCAAAGTTTCAGCTGCCTTCAGCAAACATGGATCAAAGACCTGATGTTTGTCACATTAAGGGGCAAGAACTAGTTGTGCATCCAGCAGGATCTAAGTCTCTGGACATACATCTCAACACCATGTTCTGTTTTCCGTGCAGCAACTTGTGCACACGTGCAGTTCACAGGACAGCAGGTCCCAAGCTGCACAGGCCGATGCAGGGAAGTGCAGTCCCCAGGTACAAGTACAGCCCTGCTGATGCAGCTCGGCAGCAGCGGGAGGGAACAGGGCCTTACTCTGGTCACTGCCTTTGGTCAAATACGTCAAATGATGCAGGAGTTTCTGAAAAATAAGCAAAATGCAACAAGGATTTCATATCAAAAGCAGACTGGAATTGGAGTGATTTGGTTCAATGCCCAGCACTGCAGTTCAGCAAATGACTCAATGTCCCTGCCTCCATTGGCTTTCCTAAAATGACATTAATCACCTTTACAGTCAAAAAAAGCAAGGCTGACAGAGAAAGTGGAAAGAAAGCTGCCTTCCACTTTAAGTTTTTGCAGCCTCTGGCAATATGCGGTTCCAAATTTGGTTGGGGATTCTAGGAACCTTTTCCACTAAAGGAACATAGTGAAATATTATAAATAATAAGCAACATGATGGCAGCTGTACAAAATGAAACAGGCAATCCATTGAAAGACAAGGCTTTAAAATCAGGTGTAAACTGCTCCAAAACCACTCTGGTACAAATGCCTAATTGCTGAGCATATACCCATAAATCCTGAAATACCATAGCTTGATCTGTCCATATAGCAATGACTAATTCATCTTCAGAAAATAATACAGCGAGCCTACCAAGTTCTTCTGTATTTAATTCAGCTCAGACATTAAGTAATAAGTCACTTCTTTCAAACTGTCTTGAGACATGGCGTATCCCACTATCACCAGACAAGCAAACTGAGGTTTCAGGGGGTTTGGGGTATGTTTGTTTGTTTGTTTGTTTGTTTTAAGGTGGAATTGAGTGAACTCATTACACTCATTAACATAGTCTGAAGACTGGACAAGAAGGATGAATTTTGATACTCCTTCAATCCTTTCTCAAGAAAGAGCCCTCTTAAAACACTACAACAGACAATGTACCCTGAAGTCAGTCAGAAATTTCTGACCACCATTCTGCTTTTCCTTTTCACCACAACTCCACTGTGTGGTATGTGTGGACTCAGCTGTGCCTGGGTCTCTTTCAAAAGCCAGAGAACTAAAGCAACTGTTATTAAGTAGGAGTTTTTAATCACTCCCTGCTTTTGCTCTCTAATTGTAGCTATTCCAAATACCACCACATAATTAAAGAGGTCTTTTCAAAAGAAAAAACATACAGTCCCATTTACCCTTGGAGGGAAAAACAACCTTACAGACCTATCAGTATTTTGCTGCACACTGCAACTAAATTAACGAGGGGAATTAAATGCAGAGCCAATTAAAACATTTTTTTAAAATTTCCTTTATTCCCTTGTCTACATTCAACCAAAAAAAGAAGTCCCTATGAACTCAGATTGTAGGTGTTTTTATGAGCTTCCTGGACATTATGTGAAGGTTTCACCTCTACACAATTTCTCATTTTAACAACAAAAATCTAACCTCTGTAGTTTAAACCCCCACTAGTTTGTCAAAAACAGAACATCCATGTTCTGTTTTTTGCAGTGTGGGCAGCCTTACAAAGCACAGCTGACACTGCTGAACACATCTGAGTAAATTATACAACTACTGAGACATGTGGGTCCAGAGGAGTGTCAGGAAAGTCCTAAATATGCAAAAATACATGTATATAGTCTTATTCACACTTCTCACTGCTTCTAGCACCCACAGATATCCTACAATCCCATCTGGAAACAGGTCTGTAGGAGTTTATCCAGAGAAGACAGTCCCTGCAGCAGGATCCTTGTTCATCGACAGCTTCTGCAGTGGAAAACACTACAGAATAACAACTCCTCCAGCAACCCTCTTCTTAGAAGTTTCTATTGCAAAAATATGCAAACTGGTTATGAAAGGGCTGCAGAGTTAGCAGGATGACTAAGTGAAGACATCCTAAATATCTGCCATAGCAATGGACTGCACAGCAACAAGACTGTTCACAACCTTCCTAGCAGAGGCTCAGGAGTTCACGGGGACTTGCTGCAGCATTGCTCTGCCATTCCCCACCCACCTCCACGAACTTTCACGTGATTGCAGACCTGCAGACCTGGGCAATGGTCACAATCACCCATCTGCTCCCAGCTATGCCACCCTCCATGGGCAGCACGGCTGCTCCCCTCATGCGATGATGAGGGACACACTCCTCCCACAGAGCTGCTCCACCTGAACTCCTTACCTTTTCACAGGCTTATATGGCAAAAATAACCTCGTGTCTGCTTTCTGCAGATGGCTTTTATGTACTTGTACAGTTCTTCACGTCTATAAAAGTACTGTGAAGGTTTGAAACTGATACGTGTTTGGAGAAGAGTGAGAATACAACGTGTTCTGATCCCATCCACCCTCTCGTAAAGAAAAGAGTTGGTCCCAGCTCTAGTAATTAGCAAAATGTAGAATTTAGTAATGTCTCTCTTGGAAACAGCACGTTCAGTTCCGGGCTCTGGCAGAGCTGGCTGGGTGTAGGCTGGGCATTTTGAGAGCAGGACTTGCCCCTTTCCTCTGGGCATTGCCCAAGGCCAAGCAATCCCATCCTGCTCCTTCACTAAATGCCATCACCTGGGATGTGAGCTCCCCAAAAGGGAGTGGAAATATACACCACATGCCTCTCTTACCCTGAGAAGGAACTGCTTTCAACTTAACATTGCTTTCCTTTCGTAGAGTTCACATTCACCAAATGTACCCCAGTTATCTTTCATTTTCTCGATTAAATATTTCACTTCACGAAATTTGGCAACTGCCTGTCTAAAAACATTCTAAGTAAGAGAACAATAGACAGACAAATGAAGAACTAATGTTTCTTCCTTAATGCCTGGATTGTTACTAATGTTCCCAGAATATTGTTTTTAAGGAAATCAAGAAAAGAAAAATAAATCTTCAAGTTAAAAACCTTGTTGTATTCCTTAAATGCTGAACTTCTTTTAGACAAAATTTCAAAGCTGAGTGTAGGTGGAGAAGCTATAAATAATCACATTTGTGCATGTTCCTTCTGTACAAGACACAGAAAATGTGCTCTGCATCAGCGTGGAAAGATGCTGCTGTGCTCTGCATGAAGCTTCTCCAGGCTGACAGGTAGATTATTTCTTTTGCAGTTATGCTGCTGGGTTGCTGTTTGTGAGTCTTTTCTGCAGCTCTCAGGACTCATACCTGGTACTTAGCTGCAGGGTGATGAAATAGAATACAATTAATGAAGTCTGCCAGACTCTGACCAATGTTAATATTCAGAAATACAGAATTATTTTCTTACTTAGAGCATATAGACACTTTTGGTTGCTGTCCATAGCACTGGTTAGAACAGTCATTTTGCTCCTTCTGAGATGAACACATTTTCCCCAGGTCTCCATTTCTTGTCCTATATTTGTCCTTTCACATCATTTTTCCAGGTGAAACTGCTGGGTCAGACATCGCTGTGGCCAGCTCTGGTCTAGGTCTGGCTCCCCCGATCTGGGCTGTTTGCTTGGACATAATCAGAGTTTTCTGAAAGAATGTCCCAAGTCTCTCACAGCTCAAGAGGATGGGAAGAACATTGTCCCGGGCAGAGTAAGCACTGAAGCACAGGCAACCTGAAAAGCTCTTGATTCTTTGCTCAAGCAAGTCTCCATTTCATTTTCCTCTATGGTTGTTGCCACCACTTTAGCTTGTGCTTTGAAGTTCCCAGGAAGAGAAACACCTGAGCATGTTCAATGTCTGGCTCAGTTTCTTCCTCATGTGCACTTACATAGGGGATCTCTACAGCTCTTTAGAACCAACAGACAATATCCTAATTATTAGAAACCTCTTTAACAATGCTCAGACTCTGCTGTGACCATGTGCACTTGAGATTTTATTATTTCCTCAAATAATTATTTAGCATCTTGTGTTTCCTCCTACCTCTAGTAATTTCTCTGTTTTGCTTCTCTGGCACCACACCAACAGAAAAACAGCATTTGCAGACATGATAGCGAGTGGAGACACACACAGGACTCAGCTGATTTAGATTTTTAAGATCTTGACCTCCAAGTTGTTGCTACTAATGACAGCTGTCATCACAGCTAATTTTCATGTTTCTGAACACAGCAGCACAGTGCTGATTTTCTTGTTTTTGTGGAAAAGCTTTCTGATCCTATAGAGAAATCTGTGCATTTCAAAGTGTGACACTTCATGGCTTGCAGTGTGAGGTATTCTCCTTGCATTTGTTTGCTTCATTTTTTTCACTTAGTGGGAATGTCCAAAATGTAGAAGGATCCGTTGCAGTATAGCAGGTATGTGGGAGGGAAAAGAAGAGCTACATGAGCTCTTTAAAAAAGTACATTATTCTCAAATAAGTAAATGGAGCAATTGATTTTAACTCTGCCAGTGACAGATGTACCTATGGTTTTCAAGAGGAGTAACAAAGCAAAACTAAATGAGAAGGGATAAAGATTCAGAAAAAAACCACAACTGTTCTTCACAGTTCCAACACTGATTTGCTTTATGGTCCCTTTCAGAGCCTCAGTTTGTAAAACAAAGAAAAATTCTCTGTCAGATAAATGTCAGACTAAGATAACAGTATCATTACTGCTATCACAAAACGTTCATTTTGATAGCATCAACCCACCTAAACTGTTACTACTTTAAACAAGATATTTAAAGGTAAGTGACAATTAGGAAGGACTGATAAAGCATGGATGAGCTTTGCAACATTATCTTTACGGCAAGCACTGTGCTCCAGGCCCTAGACAGGCACTCAGGCACACCCCACTGTGTTTGAGTTGCCTGCTTCACCACAGAGGAAACTGCTGACTGACCAGGATATTAAATAAAGCACTGCTTTAGGTTACTGTGGGGAGCTGATGATTTAATCACCCAGGTTTAACAAGGTTTACAATCACAGCACACAGGAGGGACAGGTTCAGTAAGAGAACAAATTTCAAAATCCCAGCTGGGTCTAACAGGTCTTGGTACAGTCTTGTGGCAGTAACAGAAACACTCACCAGGATGGCACAGCACTGCAGCAGTCTTAAATATCCCTGCCAGGAACAGAACCCTTTGGGGCAGAGCATGCTGCCAACAGCCAGAAAAAAACAACCTTTCTCCATGGGGCTCTGATCTGATTAGAAACTAGATGCAAAATACGAGCCTGCAGACCATGTGGGGAAGAAGCAGGAGAGCAGAAGTGGAGAAGTAGAACAGAAATGAAAGAAGTCCTTGAACGTTGTAAGTGGCTATCCTTCATCAGAGACTTTTCTATGATCTCTCAGTTTTTAAATAAATATCCAGGTGTCTCACAACATTTTATCTCCAAGTTTGTATGTGCCAGGATGGGTGCAAGGAGAAAGGAGTGTAGCACAAGGCTATGTCTGACCTCCTGGCAGTGTTCTGCTGACACTGGGTCCTGCTCAGCGATTCAAACCTGCACCACAGCAAGTTTTTCTCCTGCTGTAAGGCCACTGCAGCATCTCTTCTGCTGGTGCTTCCTGTCTGCCAGTGACTGCTCAGGCAAACCAGCTGTGCTCACCACATGTGTCCAGGGCAGAGAAGGCACAGGTCCGTAGTGCAGGTAAGTGCAGGTAAGTGGGGAAAGGGCCAAGCTGCTGTGGTGTGTGAGAAGCTTTGCCTGTAGCACACAGACCCCTGCTGAGCTGGGCACTCCCTAGGCCAGACACAGCAGGGCTGAAACAAAAATCCTGGAATGTTCACATCCTTGTGTAATCTCCTGCTAATTCTTCCACATGTCACAGCAGAAAAGGATCCTGTGAGGGTCTCAAAGGGTGAAAGGCCAGTGACCTTACAGATGCACCAAAGGAGGCCATGGATAATGGCAGTGAGGAGCTGTTTGTAAATGGATAGTAAGTCCACACTCCCCTGGCAGACAGGTAATGCAAAAATAAAGGAGAATATATGACCAAGCAGGATCAGACTTAGGAAAATCCTTTTCAGTAAGGAACAACCTTGATCTGTTCAGAGAAAAGAGAAGACACTGAAATGATTCCAGAATCATGAGCAGAATGAAGGGCAGAAGTGGTTGGGGACCTTCCCTATGAGCACCTTTTTAAAGAAAAGCTCAATTTCCCCCAAACTGAAATTTTCTGAGAAAAACTGCTTTCTTTCTTGTTTTTCTTCTAGCTTGATGGCTCCAAGACTACAGCATCCCCTCATCCTGAACTTCCTTCTCTTGTTTGCTAACACTTCATGCACTTTGAAAATTTGAGGAGGTAAGCAAGCAGAAACCATATCCAAAATACATTTTGATTGTTAGAAGTTACTTTTTGTTGGAGGGAGAGGGAAAATAATAATACAAAAGAAGGTTCATTTTGTGATTTCCCTCCCCCACAACTTTTCCTCCTTATTTGGGAAGGGAATCATCTGAAGGTCAGAATGTTTTATATGTTGTTGAAGCCAAAAATAAAAGTAATTTTCTCCATCCCTCAATACACGTTCCATCAAAAAAATCCAAAAAGCAGGGAAAAAAACAAGTCAAGAGCTTTCGAAACAAAGGGAGTGGAAAGGTGAAAGACCAATGGATAGACCTGAAATGTGTTTGGTTTGCATGTTTTCACATTTGAAAGACATTTTTGTTAAAAGGGAACCACAGCGTAACATAAAAGAAGTTTATAGCTGTAACAGTATACAGGAGTTGGAGCCAAGCAGCTCTGTCTAAATGTGCCTGAAGGGTTACCCCAGCCTAGGCAATAGCTTCCAGAACTACAATCCAGGTTACAACTGTTAAAAACAAGTGAGAAGCTTTGTGTAAGACTTCCCTGTGAGGAATATGAAACAAAAGAAGTTGCCAGAAGTCTCCTGTAAGCTAAAACTCTGTGTTTAGTCCAAAATAGTGCAGAAGCTCTCTTCCAAGGACAGGAATACCAGAACCCTTCAGTCAGGCTGGTTTGGTAAGGCAGTTACCAGGAGGTACAGCCCATTGGTGATGCAGCAGAGCAAGGAGCTGCTGCAGAGCGCAGCCAGGGAAAGCCGCTGTGGCATGGAGCAGGCAGAGCTGCGAGGGCGAGCGAGAACTGACGGGGATGACTGGCACGGAGAGGGGCAGCGAGCAGAGACAGGTCATGGTGCCAGATCAGCTCAGCCTAAGTTGGCTCTTGCTACCCAGCAAGACATAATAATCTCAAACCATGAGTGTGATTCATTACCAGAGGGGAAAAGTAACCAGCTGGCTGAGCAGCTGCTCCGTGGAGGAAAGCACGGGGAAAGTGTTAGAGTTATACATTAGGAACTAGACTTCATTATGCTCTTTGTTGTCTGGCAAGGTTTTTTCTCACATCAGTGAAAATACCTTTTGTTGGCCATCAGTCAAAAGCAATATGAAAGAGGATTGATCAGTCTGAGTGACAGAAAGGACCATGAAAAAACTGGGAGGCCGTATGAGGAGATAATTGAAAGGAAAGATCAAGGGAAACAAATGGAGTGGAAAAGAATTACTATTTTGGACTCCTAAACCAGTGCCTAAAATAGCATATTTATTTCTTAGCATAACATACCTTTATTTCATTTTTAGATAGTCCCAATAAACCCTATAAGACCTTTCCATAAGGGGGAAAACTGGAGTAGCAATGACTTTGATGCTTTAGAGCAGGGATTTGTGAATCAGACATCCTGACATGAAAAGTTCTAGTCATGAAGCCTTCAGTGACCTTTGGCAGGTTGCTCAACATCAACCTTTTAGAAAACCCATAATCCTCAAATGAAAGCAACTTTAATAAGCAAGAAGCACTGCTGTTATTGTTACTTCTTAAAGTTACAGGGCAGAAAGTTTTCTGGCATTCCAGTCTACATCTACTCAAAGACCTTTTTTTTCTCCACATCCTTGTGACCATTATTCATTCTAGCAATGGTTTTCAGAAAATATACATATAGCTGGAGAAAACTCTATTTTATTTCTCTTTCTTCACCACTACAACCCTTCTATTTTTGTAGAGCTAATCAGTAACAGACAAGCCTAATTCTCTCTCCTCCTTTGCCATGACACTAAGAACCAACGATGCCTTTCAGAAACAATAAACTACACATGATATTTTCAGGAATGCTGACATGCAAACAACCCTGGGACAGAAATAGACAATGAGGACATGATACATAATGACTCCAAATTCTGTTTAAGTGTAACAGCACATTTTAGCAGTTTGCCTAGGACTGACTTCTCTGCAGTTTCTGCAAAGCAAATCTGGGATCAGGAGGACACTGAATGCCCAGCAGAATGGCATCACACAGGATTTGGGCGCTTGCACCCTAATACATCTCACCCAACATTAGGTGGTGAGCTGAAGGTCTTGTCTGAAGAGCCCACATTATTTCCCTGACAGTCTGGAATAAGAGAGGGAAGTATCCAGGGTACAATGAGAGTCTTTCTCTGGAGATGCCAGTGTCTCTGCATTGACTATAAAAGGAGACTCTGCATTAGGCTGCTGACTCCGATGATTCAGTTACGCTTCTGAAGACAGGCAGGATAAACACAGACCATGGATCGTTACATCTACCTACGGAGAACGAGCTGCATCCTTATATCACCCTCTCCATTTCTCCATACTATGAATTATTTCCTCTTTATCCCCTGAAAGACATCCAAATCCTCAATGAGTCAGTATGATTTCAGAGGGTTTCCACAAGAGCTTCTTAGGCTAAGATTCCAAACATTTGCCATTCAAGAAGTAGCAAAACAGACCATCTGAAAGGACTAGGTCTTGAAGGACGGACAGTGCTCTAAACAAGAAAAACACTTTTTGACAGACAAAGGATTTTTTTTTCCTAGTTCCTCTTCTCACTTCAATAGGTTCAGAGATCAAGCTGGCTGGTTCAGATTTCTTCAGATCTTATCTCCCAAGACAGCTGTGAAGCTCATCAAAGTGTTCTTGCACTGCTCATACATCAGTGCTAAGTAAACTTCAGTTGGTAACTGAATCTGGCCCCTGGAGTTTGATATCCCTTGCACTACTGCTCTGTGTAAAAATTAAAAAGTGATCATTATTATTTTTTCATCAGCAGCTCTTTAAAAGTACAAAGAACAATTGTCTGCTTGTCTTAATAACTAAGTAAAGGAAGAATGAGACAAAGGTTGTTTCCAGAAAATTTAAAGTTATACTTTAAATCAAATTATTAACAGGATAGCGTATTGTTAATCAGCAACCTTAAAGGGATTTCCAGAATAAATATCTTTTAAAGAAAATTTAAACCTATAGTTCTTTGTGAAGAATTTTGGCACAAAAGTAATACAAGATAATACTGGTCTAAATTTAAGAGCATTGTCAGAAATTTAGAACAGAGCTCCCTTTCTCTTATGTGAGTTTGAAGTATGCAAAGCAGTTTACTTTTTAGGCTGATAGCCTGAGACATCTGAGGTGCTCTTATGCCATAGAGTGATCAGTGGTTACAGGGTGAAAACGTGACTGCCTGAACAGAAACACAGAGCCTGCCTCTATACCAACAGCCACGGTCTGAAGGTGCCCAAATACCAACATGCCACAGATTTGCACTTTCACTCAAGAAGCTCTGCTGCGGCCCTTCAAAGAGCGGGTTTCAAAGACAGAGTTATTGAGAAAGAGGAAAAATGCACATTACTTCTTTCAGTTGTGTTCTTTTTCCAAGAACCCTGTCCTATTTGTGTTGGACAGCCCTGAGAACACTGTCTATAAATGCTCCATGTCTTTGCAAGCTAAAGGGACTAGAGAAGCAGCCCTATGAAATCACCAGAAACTGAAGTAATATCTGGGCAATATTCTCCTTCCTAGCATGGCTCCTTGTGCAGCAAATCCAACACAATCTGGTCAAGGAGTAAGAGGGGTTGTGTAGCTACACAGAGTGCTCTTACTCAGCTACTCTGTCTGTCACCACTAGAGCTCAGAGAACATCTACAGTCACTAGAAAACATCTGAAACTCCTGCATAATCCCATGCCAATGTGGGTTCAAATTAAAGAATGACAGTTGTTTTTTAACAGTTCAAAATAAGCAACTAAGTCACTCAGCAATGCTTGTTATTTAAGTGGCCATGCCATTATTCATTATTTTCGCAATATTTGCAGGATACTAATCAGCACAAATAAACCACCACTTTACTTTCAAGCCAGCATAGGTTACTTATAAGTCCTCTTCAGAAGATGAGTGGGGCCACAAATCTCTTAATTGCCTGGGCTCACACTCACATGAAAACATTCCCATTCCTTTGGCAGGAACAAAAGTAATGGAATGAAAATTGCTGTGAAAAAGCAGTTTTATTGCATGGTCTGTGATGAAAAGTGGACGGAGGCAAACAGAAAACCCTTTAACTAGAATTGTACATATTTTACTGCATAAATAATAAACAAAGAAATGCTACATCAGAGGCTGCTAGAGATGTACGTGAGTTTGGAGACACATGCACATACTATTAAGTTGATCCTTTAGGGCTCTGTAGGTAAAAGTTGTATGGTGTTCTATCAGAATTGTCTGGTGAGATATTCATGTCAGATAATAAACTGGGACACTGGGGCCTCACCAACTGCTGGAAGGACAGGGTTAGTGAGAGAAAAGCTATTTATCTCATAGTCATGGATAAGAAAAGGTTGTTTCTCTTCTGTTGCATCCCATTGGGAGAAGGTTGCCAAGAAGTTTTACCAGTGTTGATTCCTTTCTCATTATTTTTGGGTGGCAACACAACCATAATTGGAACATCTACTCCCTGTCACTTATGGCTGGTAAGGTCACACACACCTTCTAAGCTCAGAAAAAGTACCGTAATAATACTCTGAAAATGTAAATGTGTAAGTGACAAACATTAAATGCATCTCATTACTTCATCAATTTACCAAAGGAGTTGTGAAAATTCTCTAGGATGCTTTGAATTGTAATGCTTTAATTAGTGATTGACAGTGGGAGCTATTTGCAGGCTGAATCTGTTCAGATGGCACACAGAGCATGTGATTGTATTCTTGCAGGGTGCTGTGGCTGAAGTCATCTGGTAGTAAATATTATCTTGACTTAATTATAATGTTCTTTTTTTTTCCTTAGCAATTGTTTACAAATAAATCTCCTGTTTTACAAGACCCAGTGAAGGTATTATTATAAACAAAGCATAAAAGAAGATATATCGTCTCATTTCTTCTGCCTTTGAAACAAACTGTGACAAGTTGGAAAACTACAGAATGTTGGAGAACTCTTCACTGCCTTGAAGACATCAAAACAACTGAGTGTACACATGCAAATGGGGGAGTAATGTACAAACCTAATCCTCTAAAATCTTGTGTGAGAGCTAAATGAAACATAAACTGCCTCAAATATCCAAGCATTCTTCTGCAAATGGACCACATAGATCACATGTATCACATGAAGTGTTCAGCATTCTCAGATAGTGTATGGAGACAGACAGATGTTGGCAGGACATTTTTCCATACAAATGATGTCAGGATCATGTCCTGATCTGTTTTCTCTGCCAGTAAAAGCCAGACACATTACAAGTTAAAGTGCTTGGTTATGAAGAGAGACAGCCTTTCCTCTACAATACTCTGCAGTCTCCCTCAGCAATGGCAGCTGCTAAATGTAATGATATCAGAATGGCCACATGGCCTTTTTATCCATCACCAGAGGCAGATAACCACGTAAGGAAACCAAAACCATGTCCCTTAAGGTATCTGGGCATGAAGCCAACAGAAGGCAAATCCTGAATTTAGAGAAATCAGATGAACCTGACACTAGTCAAGCTTGACCTTCTCAATAACCAAGAGGATTTGAGACATCACTGCAGCTGAAAAGGCAACAGTTCCAGCTTTCTTAGTACTTCCTACCCTCTTGCCAGTAAATGTTTTTCAGTGTCATCTTGCTGTTTACCACTGGTCTTCATCTGCCGGGATGGGCTGCTCCATTTTGCCCCACAGAGCCACCACAGCTAACTTAACTCTTTGTTCAAGGCCAAGAAACCACCAGCATACACAGTACCTCTACATCCACCTCTTTTTTAGCTCTTCCTTTACAAGCAGATGTCCTGAACAAAGTGAAATAAGAAGAAAGTAGCACGAGCAGCAATCTTCAGAGCATCACGTGAGTCTATGGAGAAACAGGCTGCCTGTGCCAGCCTAAGTGTTGGCACGTAGGTATGGAAACGATGAAAAGATCGAGAATTTCTGTGAGAAGCGATGAAGCCTGGAGAATGAGAGCATCAGTGTGACTACTCTGACATGAAAGTGTGCTAAAGTACCAAGGTCAAGGCTTGCCCAGACCATTTCAATAATGTAGCTATCTCCTTCTACTTTAACAGGTGTGCGTCACTTGAATGTGTTTATAGAGCAGAGAATTCTTGCCCATATCAAACAAAAGGGATGGGGGAGGCAGTGGGTTGAAGAACAGCCTTATAAACTTACTCCAGCTGTTTCTAAGGCTGTTTGGTAACATTTCATGCTACAAGCCTTTTGCTTCCCTTGCTGTTTCATGGTGTTGCTGCTCACGGGGCAAAGGGAACATCCTAGAGCAGAGAGATGCATGCGGAGGCTGGCAGGACAAATCGGGACCTAACAGGGCAAAGCAGTGGAAATGTGAGACAACATGAGAACAATTTCAAATCTCAACAGAAATGGAAATGGTGCTCATTTGATGGTAAAGAGTCTGCAGAAGGGAAAGGCCCAGAGCAGAGAGAGGCAAAAGGGAAAAGGCACCAAAAATGGGCCAATGCATCTGTAGCAACTACAAAATAACAGCATGAAAGTCAAAGGGATTTTTCTTCTCCCTTGCAGGACAGAATCTCAGCACCTCCTCCCACAGCTGTGTTCTAAAAGGATCAAACAGCGCAGTTCTTCTCTCTATCTGAAACAAGAGAACTTCTAAAAAACAACTGAAGCAATGAAGTATTTTACCCACTCAGCAACCCAACATTTTTACAATGATTCTAAATACTTTTGGTGTTAAAAGAGTTTCTTGTCAGTTCCTGCCTGTGTTGAACCTCATGGCAGCTCACAAATTTTCTTAACTGCTGTTGCTTTTGTGTGAATGGTGTTCTATTTCCTGTGAAGGCTGCAAATGCAGTTTCACAGCATTTATTTTCTTTCCTTCTTTAAAACACTATATATTCATAACTCACCATCCTCAGCACACCATTATTTACCTTGGTTCACATGTGCAAATGGATGTAATTGTATTAATACATAGATATAGTAGCAAATAGTCTTGTAAAATGTCTGATGATGTGAGGTAGTGATTATTTCTAATGATATTTTATAGCATAACATTTCTTACATTAATATTTTAACATGGTAATCCACAGTGTTGACACTGGTTTTTATACAGCACCATGTGTATTTCAGTTATGCTGTGACTGTAGGGATTTTGTGCAGTTCAAACTGAAACCGAGCTAGAATCAGAAGTATTTCCTTGACAGTGTGAAACTCTGAGAACACAGCACTGATGTGCCATTAGTACATACAGCAGGTAGTCTTGCCTTGCAAATGGTGCAGACGATAACCAGAAATTATATGAATGAGCCCTGCTGAACACAGCTTAACCCTCAAATCCAGTCCAAATGGCACACATTTGGCCTACACAAAGCCTTCATCCAGCTAATCAGTTTTGCAAGACCTCTCTGCCTACAGTTGGTATTCCATGCCTGAACATTCAATCTCTCTGGCAAGACTAACCAGAGGAGTTAGATAACGTATCACTGATCTCTCAGGGTCCACCTTCTTGGAGATGTCTTTACCAAAATCTATCAGTGCTCTTATTAGCAGACTGAGAGGATGCAAAATAGTCTTGGAGTCTGTATTAAGAACATGCAACACAACACCTGTCCCTCATAACATATACGTTTAAGACCAGATTGATGTAGAACAGGTGACACGACAAGAAAGGTAAGGATGAACAAGTGAGGGAGTGCAAGCTCTGCCAGAGAGATCATCTTTCCCCAGAACTTTTACTACACTGAATAACAGCTGGAGAGGGTGAACCACAGGACATCCTGACAGGGAAAACTGCACCTGTGAGAAACTGTTTAATTCTGAGCTGTGTGAGAGGAGTATCTTCCGTAGAGAAACTACTCTGTATCATGACGTGTTTAGAAGACAGAGAAGTCTAATAAACTCAGGGTTCTCTTGTCAGGATTTGTTCTCCCACATCTCTTCATTTTAGACGTGAACTAGGGGGAACTCAGCTGAAGGTTATTAAATTTTGACAAGGTAAGAAATTATTATAGATAAATGTTGCTTATGATCAGTGACAATACACAGGTAGACAACTTCATCTGCCAACTGACGGGCATTTTAACAAAATAAGCATAATAGGAATTGCATGACAGATATGCAGGAGATGAATAGTTTGAAAAAAAAGCCCCCATCAACATACTCAGATATCTTCCTCCTCCTCATGGAATCTACAATTCATATTTCTGTTTAGCTGATAATTTCATTTATGAGTTACAAAGCATTTATCTTGAATGGTACAGATGTTTAGTGAACAGAATGATTCATCTCTTCCTCTCTACTTTCTAAGTAGGACAAAGAGATGCCTCCAGTGTGTGCT
This sequence comes from Pomatostomus ruficeps, assembly GCA_013400735.1. Lineage (NCBI taxonomy): Eukaryota > Metazoa > Chordata > Aves > Passeriformes > Timaliidae > Pomatostomus > Pomatostomus ruficeps. Next base: position 58,562 of record VYZT01059596.1, on the reverse strand, counting down.
AGGATGGAAGCATGTCTGTCATTAAGTTGTTGCTTCCCAGATAATAACTACCCATTAGGAGAAAAATTTGGAAAGGCTGCTGCCAACAGAACTCACACAGAGTAATACTCTCTGAAGTGATTGTGCTCCAGAGATTCTTACTGCCTGTTTCTTTTTCTCTCACCAAAAGCCCCAGTACGTACAAAGACCTGTTCCTTTTGAAAACTAGTGACACAGCCTCATTGCCTTGCATGTGTGGGAAGTAAAAGTCTGAATGGTTCATGAATGAACCTCATAAAAACTTCTGCTGAATTCAGAAGATGCAAGAGGGAAAGTTTCAGTTTGGAAAGATTGAAAAAAAGTGTAAATCACCCTAGGGAATGAAGAATACCTAAGATAATATGGATTCTTATTGACGTTAAAAACCACAATTAGAAAAAGTGTAAAACCATCAGAATTTAAATGCCTTGATTTTTCCAATTTTAGCCCTAAAACGGTATTAACTTCATACAGTTTGCTGAAAGTATTCTAACTGAATACCAAATACATGCTCTATTTAATATATAGCTTATGAATTTCATTACCATGCAGTATGTTTGCTGACACACAATGAAAGCAAAGTTCCTTAAATTAAGCATCTGTTACATTCAGTCCTAGTTTTAGTCATATATATGGCATGAATATTTTTGTGGTTTTAGAGGAAAACCTGAGTAGGTAGAAATACTGGCAAACTTTTGAAGACTGCCGAAGAAATGGCCACAAATATTTGCAAAGCACATCTGCAGCTACAGTTCTGCCTGTGCTGGTGCACTCCAGCTATGGCACTAACAGCACCATGGATTTGCACATTGAATGACAGTTGCCTGTCTCCTGTCCTAGTTGGTTCATGTCTATTTTGCATGTGACAGCTTTGTCACTCTGTCTCTGCCTCATTTTTCAGCTGGAGGAAGGCAATGGCATAAAGAACCCCAGGGACATTAGAATGCTCCATAAACATGATTAGAGCATTCAGCCTCTTCATTTAAAGCAAGTACCATATTGCTACCAACATCTGCTTTGGGCTGTAATGGGGCCCTTAAACAAACCACACCATCCTGAATGAGCAGAGCCCTGGAACATCTGTTGATTGTGCTTGCATAGTTGGCAGCTACAAACATGGCATCTCATACTTACTGTCACTCACACTGTTGTCCTGGTACTCATTTGGATTCCTTCGGGACAGAAAAGTTATCCACCTGGAGCTGAGGTTCTCCGAGATGAGCCTGTGCTGTATAAACTCTGTTTCTGTGAGATGGGCTCTGAGCATTAGGGTGTGCACTTCATTGGAGCCAGCAAACTCATAGCACAGGTATATGGACTCCATAAGTGATAATAATGCAAAGATCATCTAAACAGCACCACTAAACTGTCAGTTTATGTTGTTCCCACACAGGAAGCTGAAATACACCACAGTTCAATTGCTTTTTACACTTTGAATTCTCTTTTCTATTAAACATCACGTTCTCAGGAACAGTAGAGTAGTACCTATAGCTAATTGCTCACTTGTGACAAATCAACCACTGAAAACTATCACATTCTTACAAGGAATGGACTGATCAATATTCAATGGACTGATTGATGATTTCCAACATGAAACCAAGAGACACTGAAAGGTGTATTAGGATTTTAGCAGATTTCTAGCGTAGATAGAGCTGTGTGTGAAATCTTGGTTATGGCACCAGCCTCTGGATGAGTCACTAACCTTTATGACTGCAAAGAAGGGGTCTTTTTTATCTTTTTAGTAGGGATATTACCTGTTGCACATCCTGCTGGAAAACACAGAGCTGCAGCCTTTGATGTAGCCGGACCTTTCTGTGTTGCCAGATGCTTTCTAGGCGCCGCTGGTGATGCAGGACTTCGTGTACCACATCCAACACCTGGTGAACAGCCTTGGAGTAGTTTGCAGTGGCAGTGAGGGATTCAGAATTCCCAGGACTCAAGGGACGCTGTAGGACATCCAGCAAGGCTTTTCCATCCTGGCTCACCTGAATGAAGAAATAGGTCTGCTTCACTGCACTGGTACTTAAATATCTGACAGCTGTCAGAGAACAGTCTAGCTCAATCTTTTTCTGCTGTGTGTTTTCCTTATTTCAGTCAAAAAGGAAGAAAGAGCTCATAACATCTCTTTTTGACTTGTACTTACACATTCAGCACTTGCCTTTGCCTCCTAGGGGGCCTGCTGTGTCACTCAGCGGGAGCACAGGTCCCGCTCTGCTGGGGCTGCACAGGCAGATCCCAGGGATATATTCCATTCTGACACTCGGGCACGGAAAATTCCTGACGCATGCTGGTGACAGGTGGCATTTGCAAGAGCAGGCCTATTTTTGTGAGGAGGTGGCATTTTAAGAAAACCACAGATGGCAGAGTCATTCATATTCCGTATAATAAGGGAGAGTCCTTTCTTCGTAGGATTACTAAGTATGTCTATACGTTGAGAAGTGTGACATTCCATTCTCTATTTCATTCAGTGGCAGTGAAAAATAAATTAGTATATGACTGATTCTTTTCTTCCCCAGAAACATCTCACAGGAACCTGTGGTCTCCATTTTCTATGGACTACAAAGTTTGCCGGTAAATGCAAAGCCCTCTGTACACATGTAAACCTTTTCCAAGCATTTAAAGATATATGCAGATGCAAAGGTGTTTGGGCATTAAAAAAAAATCAGAATGCCTTGTTTTTAATGCCAGAATTTTTTTTTTTCTGGAACATTCCTGGTCCCTTTTCATATTGCAGCGGCAAAATGACAAATGTAACCATAAAAACCAGATTTCTACTAAAAATGTGTGCATGCACTGATTTTTAAAAAATGGCTTTTTGAAATAATTTTTCAGTTCCAGATCTCAAAGTATTTTGTTCAACAGAAATGGTAAATGAGGACACTATTGGAATCTCTCTCTCTTTCCAGCCCACTTTTCTCTTTTCCTTCTGAAACAAACTGCAGTGAAAATGACAAGATTTCCTGAAAAGTATATTTATATGCAATCAACATTACTGATCTTGCCAGAAAAGAGGGTAATGAATGCTTTTCATCCAGTTCAAATTTTGAACATTATCAGTCAAAGGTAAAACACATCTCAAGGATTTCCACGTTTCATTTATTCCCATATTGCAAGTTGCTTGCTCAAATGTAGCAAATATCTTTTAATACCCAAACCTGTGTCTTTTGGCAAACCACGCCACATCCCGGTCTGTGGTAGCACCATGTATCTGGTGCATTTTCAGAGAAACCAAGAGACCCTTTGAGATGTATACTGGCAAAAACTGGAGTCAAATCCTGTCATATTTATGACTATTTGGTGGCTTTAGGCAAATTCTTGGCTATTTTTTAAGTATTCAAGGCAATTTGGAATTAGATCAGGAAATAACTGGGGAGGAGTACCTAGAAAGTGGCTTCCCATACTCAATTTCAGTTGCTGCTGAAGATCAGCTGGAATAATTCACACAGCTGGAGCCTTCTGGGGTCACAGAGGGAACAACAGTAGTGGATAGTGGTGATATGATAGAGGATTTTAGGAGGAAACACTGAGGCACAGGTGCTACCTTGGCAATGTTATGGAGATGGCACTAGCTGCTAGTCAGGAAGAAGCAGCTTCCAGAGGAAGGAGATAAGGCACACTACATCCTATTTTATCCATGGGAAGACAACCAGCAACTACTTAATCACTGGGAACAGGAAACCAAGGCTATGGACACATGTGGGTGCAGCTCATTAGACCAGAAACTCACTCTTTGCTCTGGCTGAATTCACTGTGTACATTCACTATGTTCCTGTTACTGGGCTTTGGGCTTAGACTTGGTCTGAATCAGCCCCTGGGTGGTGCTCCAACGGTTTTAGCAGAGTCCCTGCTGATTTACACTAATAGCAATCACAGTAGAACTGGGATTAACAACAAAGGTTCAGAAGTTTACCAGTAAGAGATGTGATTGCACAGAAAATACAACAGGCATGCTTTACTCAGGCCAACTTTCTTATAAAGTTTGTGCTATAATACAGACCTATTAATCCTTTCTCTTCTGTGGGATGTAGGTTTTTATCTGTTGTATGATAATTTGTTTCTGTTGTCTGTCTAAAAACCCTCAGAGATTACAAGTTACGATTTTTCCCTAATGAGATAACCTCCTACTTATTCCCTGTATGGACAGAGATAAAACATCAGATTTGAAGTCCTCGTGTTGTCCTGTTAATAATCATTAACACAAATCAGAGGCTATTAGAAGTGTTTTTCTGCTCTCCAATTTACATCCCTGTCCCATCACACTGGACTAAATGAATAAAAAGGAGTATGGTGACCAACTATCAGGTAATCAGTTGTACTCAGTAGTCACAAGTATTACATAGATATTCCAGGGTTTCACATAACCTGCAACTCTGAAATTCTTCATCTTAAAAAGTTTGTTTTCCAAAATTGTGAATATTATTGCATTCCAAATCAATAGCTCAGAAGATTTGTGCTCTCAGAGTTCCCCAATGAGCAATTTCAGAAAGGAAAAGCCTCACAAATAGAGGAGCCACCTACTGTGCTCTTTCAGTCATTTCCAAGTTCTCCACATAACTGCAAAAATAAATCAACAAAACTCTTTTCATGTGAATAATTTTGAATTTTTCAAGGACTGTTCAAGGAGACAAGCAAAACAACTCAGGTTAGTTGTATCACCTCACTTACATCTTATTTACAACATATTTTTGAGTATTGCAAAAGTCTTAAACTGAATGGACTCACACCCCACGTGACTTGCAGTCCCAGTAAGGTCTAAGTGCCAGTGTTGCATTTGTCAAAGCAAACTTGACCCTTTCTCACTTATTTTGAGAAGTACACAACTGCTGCTGGTCTGGGGGAAAGTTTAGTTCACCACCTGACACAAACACATATACAGTCCTGTCACCTGGTGATATTCCTGGCTTTGTGGTGGGAAAAGGATGGGCAGAATGCAAATGCTTCTGAAAGAAGTAATGTGACCTTGGATGAACCAAAAAACGGATTTTGTTGTGCTAGGGGAATCATCCTGCTCTATACAAAGCTAGGGAATAAGTGAAAATCTGCAGATATCCATTATAGTGGGCCAGGAAGACTCCAGAGCCTTGGAAGTGACAAGACTAATAGTGCCATCTGTGAAACAGCTACAGTTTGCACTAGGGGAAAAAAATGGGGTTTGGAGCAAATATATCATTCCTCTAGGAAGAGACAGTGAAGTGCAGTTAAGTCACAGTGAAGAAGATGTTCTTACCATCAACCAGGCTCAAGCCTGACTGGAGAAAACCCTTCCCTCCCTCCCAACCTTATCTTTACCATATCAGAGCAGTCCCCAGCAGGGGTGTCCCTTTTTGTCTCCTGCTGTTCATGCATAAGAAACACTGGTGGAGCAACACAAACACACCCTGGCTACAGACATCAAGAGGAAATCTCTTTGCCAGAGGGGAATCTGCCAAAGGAATACACCTGTGTGCATCTCCTCCCTCCAGCACTGCTCTGCCCAAGGGAGAAGCAAGAGCACCACTCGAGGCTCAGAAGGAAGAAGGCTTATTCAGCCAGCAGCTTGGTTTAGGGCAGGAGAAGACTTCTCAGCTGTGACTTGCACACCAGGTCTGTGATCTCCACCTCCACTAATTCTGAGCTTCACTCAAGCTTAATAAAGGAGAAAAGGCAAAAAGTTGTGACTACAACCATCGTATAGACTGGAGAATAGGCATGTGGATAGGAGGCAGGACTCCTAAGACTTTCTATCTCACCACATAGCTGTGGGAAAAGGGATGAACCTTTCCAAAATAACAGACTGTAAGTTTTCTGACAATTCTACATACTATTTCAAAATGTACATTTTAGTAAAACAGTATAGAGATAATTTAAACAGCTGTGTTTCTGACAAGTTATATCTTTCTGAGGAAGCATCAACAAAAGCAATATGGATGTTAATGGTTAGTTTTGGTAATGAGTTTTAAATTAAATTGAGGCTGACAAAATGCCAGTTTCAAATATTACTTTTTATTTAATCCAAACTTAGCTTAATTTTTAGAAATATTTTTAAAAGCAACCTAAAAACTTAGTTTCACCTGACTAGGCACTTGCATGAAATTCACAGCTGCAACTAGAGGTCAACAGGACTCTTCTGTGTTTGGCACACAATGAGAAACCTGAGGATTGAATAAGGAAGTACCCTTTGTGACTGCAACACAGACCTGCTCATCCTTATTTGACTAACTCCCAAATTCTTGCAGATGTTTGGGGAGGAAGAGATTTCTATCTAATATTCCTTACATTCATCATCAAGGTGAATGCATGAGTGCCTACCACCAAGATTAAATAACAAATCAGCTTCTCCTCTAGTTTTTACTATAGATTCTTTCAAGGTCCTGATGACCAGAGCATGAGCATGTAGGAGATACTTATTTCATATCTATATCTATATCTATATCTATATCTATATCTATATCTATATCTATATCTATATCTATATCTATATCTATGTCTATTCTGTCCTGGAGTCTTAACTTGGTAATTTACTAAGTATAGCAAACACTACCACAGTCTTCCAGTCCAGCTTGGAAAACCCTGCAAGAAGCAAAATCCCTTCACAGCCAGAGAGACACTCCAGTGCAGCACAGTCCAGGGAAACATGACATTTTACTTCATGCTATATAGCCTGAATGGGGAAAAAAGCAAGTAAAGAACTTGATGTGGGTTTTTTTGACAAAACGCCAGAGAATTTGTCTCAGCATTCTTGGCATCCTCTTTTAAAGGAAAAAGCACATACCCTATTTAGGTTGGAGATATTTTACAACAGTATATACAAATACATCTGACATGGTGCTTAGGGACAGGATTTAGTGGTAGATGATAGTTTTAGCTCAGCAGTTGGACTCTGGATTTTAAGGGTCTTTGCCAGCCTAAATGATTCTAGATTCTATCTAAAGCAAAGTTTTTCACAGCACTTGTTGCAATTTGGACCTTATATCTCTTTAACTTGAAGGAAAGAGCCTTTGTTATCCTTTGAACCATTAGCACACCTGTGCTACGGCCAGGACTCATCCACAGAAGGAAAGCAAAAAGAGTAAAGGTGCTGGTGGCATAAAGGAGTTCCCAGTTCAGCAAAGGCAGAGAAATGGCTCTTTTTTGCCAGCACTGGTTCTAGACTTCATTTTTTGTCCCTCAGATTCACCCTTTGGTTCTTCCCTTACAAGCAAATTGCTGAGTAGTCATGTCCTACAGGCTGGGATTAGGTATGACTCCATCTTTGAAAGAGTTGCAGAAATGGAAAGCAGAACCTACCTCATTTAGGAAAGTTAAGCCCCTAAATGCAGTTCTTTGTCTGTTATCAGTTCACAGACACTCACATTTTCTCTGGGAAGCACGTACCTCTGTGTAGGCCTGTGTTACTTGCTCATAGAGGGTCTGGTGATGGTGGATGGCCATTTCCAGGTCTTGCATTTCTGAGGGGAGGCCTCCATCACTGCACATTTTGCACCAGGCATCCACACCTGAAAGGAACTGAAACAATTCCAGGAAAAATGAGCAACAGTGACATGGACCAACCTCTCATCAAAATTAGAAAACTTCATAGAGTGCCACATATGACTGCAGCAATGACTGAGAAGAATAGCAGTTACAAAGGAGTCCTTTTGGGCACCTTGCAAAGGCACATTCCTGTCACCTCCTCAGTACTCGAAGGACACCTAGATCCAAAGGAATGTTTTCTGTTTCTTCTGGATTAAAAATAAATGCTTATTCAAGCAGGTTCAGCAGACACCCATCCTAAAAGCCTTTTCACACCATCAGGGAGGCTACCACACTGCATTCCAAAGAGGGAGGCTGCAACATGTCTAGGAAAAAACCATCAGTGTGAAGCACAAAAGGGCACAGCGGCAGATCCAGCTGCATTTGGCGTTACCTCATCTGTTTATCTTCCCTCAGTCATTTACCTGTCCTTAAAACCACTCACATGAGCAACAGAAAACTCCCATTAAAACCACTGCTGACATTCATTTCAGTGGAAGGCAGACAATCTTTATTCAAGGAGTTCCCAACACAGGTCCAGCTCAGTGGGATTGCTATTAGGATGCCAAGGCTTTAAGACCCTGGTCCCACATGTGCTTCTGGCCTAGGTCAGCAGTGATCAGATACCATAACCATCTGATGAGTGCTAAGCAGCCAGCACAAAATGAGCTGCTGGTCTCAGTCCAGCTCCTGGTGGGCAGATGTCCATGAAAAAGCAGGAAAAAAATGCATTGCCATTGCAATTGATATGGTTTAGCACCTTGGTTGGAAGCCTTAACAGCCAGCCAGAAACTGAATACTTCAGGGAGCAAACAGGGTGGAAAAAATATTTTTCCACTCTTAAAGGACTCCAGAGAAGTGCTGATGCACTTTGGCAGAACAAACTGAGGAAGCTCTCCTGGGTGCTGCCTGTTCTGCAAAAGAAAAGGAATTCAGGCTCTAAGACTCCCACCCTGTTTTTCTTTTAAGCAAGGCATAGTTCAATGACATATCTCACATGTTCATATTTTGTTCATATGAACTGCCTAATGCCACCTCATTACTTCTCATTAATGCTTTCTCTTCCTCCATCTTTCTGTTAAACCAGCCTGCCAAACCTTGGGCTATTTATAAAAAAGAACAGCTAATTATATAACAGATGCAGTGCCCTGTAGGATGAATGTATAATACCACAAAACCACCCCAGGATCACAGCTTTGTCGCCTCCTGAAGTGCTCACCTGTGGCTTGTTAGCAGAGCACTCACTCGCAGCATGAAGGGCTGTGAGATTCAAAGCAAAGAATTCCAATTCAACTCTGACTCTGGCATCAGCATCCTTTTTTATTGGTAGTGTAAAGCTCTTCACCATGCTGCTGTGTAATCAAGGCTCTAAGGTGTTTGCACTGTAAACACTTCAGTGCACAAAGATCTGGTGACAAAGATGAATTCCTAAGCGTTCATGTCTAAAAAGTATTAATCTACCAGTGTTGACTGTGCTTTCTAGAAAGCCAGAGGCAAGGATGGCAGGCTCTCCTGAACTGCTTTGACTTACGATCTGTTGAATCTGTTCAGATGAAATCTCCAAACACCGCTGCATAAAGCTGAAGTCATCATATTTTGTGCCAAAGTAATAGAATTCCCATAATTTCCTATGCAGTTTAAGAGCACAGAGCTGGGATCAATCCCTTTCGTGGCTGTTCCCTGAACCTCTTGGTCAAAAGAGTGAATGAAAGACCTTTACACCTTACAGATGAGAGCTCCTGCTGCTGGAGTCACACTGTTACGGCTCTTATCAAAACTGCTGAATTCTACCAATTTTAGTAAAAGCTCTTATAGTCATGTCACTGATCTATTGTCACATCCCCAGACTGTGATTTGCACAGTAGGTGGGAGAAGTTTCAAGAAGATCCAATGCACAGAACCACATGTCCGCCTTGTTGTCTTGTATTATCTTTTGTGTATAGAGAATATCACAATTTGTTAATTTTGCTTCTGTCACTAGCAAGAGCAGTTGACATCATCTATGTTAAAAAGTTTTAAGATATGCAGCCTGTCAGTGTTTGACTATGATATGCTGAAACAGTGCAGAGGGGTCTCTGCTGTGTGTGCAGAGTCATGCAGGAAGGGCAAACAGGGTTTTTTTAAGGATTGTTGCAAAGCGTTAGTTCAGGCCAGAGGACTATTGCTCTGGATATTTTGAAAAAGTGCAGCTTTGTTAATTTTTATTATTTGTCACACACTGTGGCAGACAAAAAAATTATTTAAATGTAACCCTTCATGCTAGTAGCAAAATCTTATCACAAAATCACCATTTGACTGAGTTGCAAAAAGTTGCATTTAAAATTGTAAATTACTAACTCTTAGTTTGGAACAGGAGTCATTACTGTCTACTAGAACTCAATACCATTTAAATGAAATGCTTAAATTCGTAATTATTTATTGACTAGAATATCTCCTATTGGGAACATAAAAACTGCTTAAATATGATTTGAAATGACAGGCTACAATAATTGTCCATGCTTTTCAAGGCTTTAGAAAAGATTAAGAAGAATGTCTCCCAAAAATAAAGAAGTCCCTGCGGTATCTTTGTGCCTCTGATCCAATTCAAAAGTAAAGTGATGACGTACACTTACTCCTAACTCACAATCTGAGTTGCAAATTCTGTATGCAAATTCTAACAGGTAATAAAGTATTCTTAGACTTGTACTTTTCCTCAGGGACTGCTCTGCTGTACCACGTGAATGCTCCAAAACACAGCTCAGACATTTTGTACTTGCATTTCTCCGTATTTTTTGCACAGTCCTTGCTTACTGCTTGCCTCCACAAGGAAGCTGCAGGATAACCCGGCTGGTTCTCCAGGACCCAGAAAATTTAAAACAAAATTCTAGTGTGCTTTTACATTCCAGAATAGCTGTGGGGAAAGATGGAAAGAAAGCCATGAAGCCACTTTCCTCAATGACTCTTAATACCTCTTGCTACCCTGAATTTTTTTTTTT
>VYZT01059596.1:12923-48049 GCA_013400735.1 Pomatostomus ruficeps | reverse complement strand
TTTTTTTTTTTTTTTTTTTTTTTTTTTTTTTTTTTTTGTATGAAGCTAATTGTATATTTCCTGTTGCTGTTTCTGGAATTTCTCTATCTTGTTCTTAGCCCTGCATCTTATGGATATTAACTGGCTTTTCCTTTCTTCTTTCTTTTCTTTCCTTTTCTTCTCTTTTTCATTTCCTTGCTTCATACAGGGGAGTTGAAGATGTGCTTAGAGAGATGCAGGCAGAGCTGAGAGATGAGAACAGTAATCTTCCCGGCTGGGGAGTGAAGTGATATGAAACAAATGGTCAGGGGTCACTTTTCTGAGAATCAGCATAAATGTCTAGTGTGTGCACTTAACACCTACTACCTTGAACAGTAATTCTGCTCGTGCACTGCTGAGGGTAGACTCTGACCCAGAATTAATTGGTTGAGATCTTCTGGCTGATCCAAAACATTAAATTGTTCATTCTGACAGGATGTGTAGAATGAACACCTTATGAACACTTCAGCACACCTTCAGAGATCACATCCAAGATGGGGAGGACACCTGGTGTGGGTGCTTCCCCCATCTGGTGGTCGGTGAGCTGGAATCTCATCTGGAGTAAATCAGCAAGGTCTCCGAAATCTCACTGAGATAAGACATGTTGTCCTATGTCCTCCTGACACTTTGAATTGCTTCAGAGATACTTAAAGATAGAGAAGCAGATTCTCTTTTGCTCTGGAATATTTCCACATTAGCATGAGAAAAGGAGGGGAAATTAAAAAAAAAAAGAAAGAGGAAAGAAGGAAAAAACCCCAAACAATCAATGGATTTGTAGCAGGTGGAATGACAGGACATTTCGGAAACACCTCCACTGAATCTGCTGAGAGGTACCTTGACCTGGACAAAGCAGTTGTTTTGAGTTTAGTCTACTGGTTTTTGATCAAATATTTGTGTTAAAGGGTGCCTGGCTGGAGGATAAGTAGTTGTCAAGGTTTGTCTTGTTTTCTTTCTTTTCTTTTTCCTTTTCTTTGCTGTTTTCTTGATGATGGTTTAGTGTGTACAGTTGTGCATAAAAAATTTAAGAAAGACATGTATGTGCACACACACACACACACACACAAAAAACGAAAATAAATAAATAAAGCATCCAGCTGAGTCCCATTCATACATGCCACATGTATCTGCAATAAAAGCCAGGAAAGCACTGTGATTCTGAGGCACATGAAGACAGATGTGAGGTTCAATTCCCAGCAGGGTTGACTCAGCCTTTCATCCTTCCAAGCCAGACAAATTGTATTCTGTGCAGTTTTCTGTGTGGGGTCTTTAGGAAGAGACCTTGAAAAAACAAGTTTCTTCCTGCTCAGCTTGCACATTATAGATATTTCATAAATCTCTGTCCCCAGCCAACAACTGCCTTGCAGGCTGGGGTGTGCCAGAGGCTGAAAGATTATGGTCCTGGGAGAGTGGCTTCCTGTTGGCATCACAGAGACCTTCAATCAATAGGAAGAAATGAACAAAGAGACTGTAGCAGCTTATTGCACTGGAGAAGGAATGGCAATCTGCACCAGAGATTGGAGAGAGGGAAGCAGGGATACACTGTGGGAGAAATGGCTGCATCTGCAACAAGATTACCCCTATTGAGAGAACAAAGGGAGTGAAAACAGATTTGATCTGCAACAGAGGAAATAGTGGGTTTATCTATATCTTTTCTTCACAAAAAACCCCTATTTCATAGTAAGCCCTATTTATTGTAAAATAATGAATCCCTGATTTGAGTTAAAAAAAACCTCTAGCCTATGCCAAATAATAAAGAGTCACATTTGGAATGAATGTTTGATAGACAACAGACTAGTTACAGACCAAATCTCAAACACCTCACTATTTAGCCTATACAGAGCTTAAATGACCAAATTATTAGCTCCAGCCATTGGTTTATCCTGCCAGAGTTACTAAGGCAGGGCTGAAATTTTAGTCCTGGCTTATGGATACAGTGACACACACATTTCTTTTTTGTAGCTGAGTTCACAGGTTTCACACCAGCATTTATCTTCCACCGAATTTTCTCTTTTTGCAAGTGAGGAGCAACTGCCGTCACAATTAGCAAAGTCTCCTGTCTGTTAGTAATGAGAGATTGGCTTCTGTCAGACAGCACAAACTTCAATTTGTCGGGAAGAGGTGCCAGGCAGGTCACTAAAGTTTTCTGGTTTACTGCCTTTCATGCTGCACAATACCTCAGCAGCTCAGAAATAGCTAACAAGACTGGCACTTCAGAAAAATAGGGGATCACTCATTTAAAAAAAAAAAAAAAAAAAAAGAATTAAAAAAAGAGTAAAAAACTAACNNATAATTAAAAAAAGTGTTAAAAACTACTCCAAACCTAAACTAAGCAAACAAGAACTATCTAATTCATTAATAAACCCTAACATTTTCGTTGTAACTACAAACTGCGTATAAATTCTTCTTTTGATTTTCCTTTATGAATATATGATGATTGACCAATTATTAACATGAAGACTACACCTAATCACTACAGGGGCCATTGTAAGGAGATGAAAGTTCTTGTACTGGGCATCTTCTTAGACTATCAGTCCCATCAAAGGCACTGAGCGTGCTTACACGAGTAAGTGCCCAGCAGGGTGAGTAATTGCTCTATGCTATTGCCTGTTGTCAATAGGAAACATGGAATAAAGAAAAATCCATTGTAATTCTACAGGCAGAAACAAACAATGAGGAAAATCTTTACTCTTTAAGCCAACCTTTTCTATATATATATATATTGGCTTAAGAGACACAGTTTCTTGTTTAGGTCTTACAATTTCTTCTTCAGATGCTTCAAGTATGAGTTATTTTATAAACATCAAGCACACCCACTTAGTAGCTTTGGTATTAACTACTTGGAAAAACAAGCACACAACAACACTGAAGAGAGCCCCGAGGCAGTGTTTGTCCCTGGAAAATGAATGTAATCAACATATAATCAATGTGGAACCATCATCATTGGGTAGACCTGGTTTAGATGCAAAGAAAAGCACAAAGTTTATTCAGTGACATTTTAAATCTTTTCTAGCTATGAATTATGGAACCATTCTAGTAGTTCTTAAAAACACAAAATAGAGTTCAGGGATATGGAAAATTTTCTTTGATATTCACAGCTGTCTCTGAAATCTCTACCTGGTAAGGTCTAACAAAGTCTGGGGCGAGGGAAAGCACTGTAAGAGTTAAGTGTTGGAATGAATTATGTGATTTTCATTAACAATAATGTTCTTTGGCTCCTAGAAACTGCCTGCTAGTCTGGGTCTATGTCATGTGTGTGAACGTTCCTCTGCACACACACACGTATGAGTGTAGATACTATTTTTCGTAACACACCGGAATTTATCCACAGCACTAATGAAATATTTGAAATAAAACAGCTTGTTACTGCACCAGTGCACTGCAGTTATGATCAGATTCTTTCTCATTTCTAAGGCTGAAAACATAATTTCTTACCCACCAGGGACATGGGCCATTTTTGGGTTGGAAATGTAACTGTTTTTGAGACACTGAGCCACAGGAACAAAGCTCTCAGCCTCACTGCACACAAGCCAAGAGCCATCAAGTAATAACTGCAACATTATCATTAGGGAGGTAGCACTGGACCATTGTGCCTCTCCCAAAAGCAACTCACCTGCTCAGCCTTCTGGTGGAAGACAGCAGACATGGCTAAGATGGTGCTGCGCTCATCCAGAGCTGCAGCAAAGCTCTTCCACTCTTGATCCAGCTGGCTGGATATTTGTTTAATTTGCTGGGAAGCATAATGGCCTGCCTCGGAGAGCCTTGACGCCACAGACATTATTCGATTGATGTTGACATAGGCATTCTGAAAATTAAAAAGCACACATAAATAAGGAGAGGGAAGAACTCTAACCACCCTCTGCCTTCATCACACATTCCAAACACCATCAGTTGGAGTAAAGCCAAGCAGTTCAGTGAGAGCAATCAACCACCTGTTCAAATATGTGTGAAGAGCAGGCATACTACCTTCCACTCTAAAACACATCCCTCTGGATCCTTTCCGTACATCACTGCCATTATCTAACACTGTTATCTCCCCCTCTCTCCTTGAATTTATTTATGTAAAACTAATTTGCCATACTTTGGCTCTTTACTCACCTGTTAGGGTGTACTCTTTGCTTCTATCTTATTCCTGATATTTCTGTTGCATTAATTCATATTTGTGGACGCTATATCCACATATTCAAAAGTAAAAGCTTTGCTTTATGCCCTTTGAGAACCGTCTGATAATCCTTTATAGACATGTAGTGTCAACAAATGGAAAAGCCTTACAGAATTTAAAAGAGCTCACAAGGATATTCTATAGAAATATAAGTGTTTCCATAGAAATGTCTATTACATTATAGCCTTCAGTTAAAATGTTATCTTTTCTGCAGGCTATTTTAAGCTGTTCTCCAGCAGAGATATTATTTAACTCCATTCTGCATTTAGAAGGATTCAAAAGCTTCTAAAAGGGTAATATTTTCTGTTCTTTCATAAGAATTTTCCATTTTTGTTTTTATTCAACCTTGAAGAAGTGGAGGAACAGTTTTTTGTCAAATTGAACTGTGGACAGTAATTGCATTACAATACCCCTGTTCTGCATAGGAATTCAATGCTGAAAATAAATAGCCATCATGACAGTGTCTTCAGTGATGCACCATCAAAAGACAAATGACAGCTGTCCTGCAGATTTCTGGAAAGCCGTTTGATGTAAGCACTTCTCCTTTCACTTTCCTTCTCACCAGAGGAAAGGAACATCTCAGAATTTGATAGGTTTTGCTAATGTTGACGTACTGCTGCTTTCTTATCTCTCTAAACTATTTCCAAAGGGCTTTAGAAATTTCTGAGAGTAGAATCTGTAAGACCCTCATGCACAAGGACAGACACAGCCCTGATGATTTTAGCAGCATGACTCATGGGCAAATAATAAATCAGAGATGGAAGTGTTTGTTGGAGCAGGATCTCATCAGAGTGAGTGGGAGCAAAACGTGGAAAGGTATCTGCCAATGCAAACATGAAATGCAACAGAGCACTGCCAAGGTAGGCACAGGTCCAAACTAAGTTGTAAAGCAGGGCAAAGTATGTCTGCAAAGTGTGTGGGATAACTATGAAGTACATTCATCGTAACTGGAGGTGCTAAAGGGGAAAAAGATTGGGCCCCAGCCCTCTGAGCCACTCAATTCTCCCTGGTAGAACCATGACTGTGACAATTGTCACATAAATAACACAGATCTAAAGCAATACCCAGCTTTCAGTTTTGTTTTTTGCCCTTATCACAAAGCCTTTTCTTAAAAATGGGATTTGGCTCAAAATCATTAGATTAATTTTAAAGAAGTATTTTTTTAATACAATTAGAGAAACCAATCAAAATTGTTCTGGAGTTTAAATTATACTAAAAAAAGGCACTATGATTTGAATTTTGACCACCAGCCACAGTCAAACATTTCTTTGTGTCTCTCTAGGTTAGAAACTGGAAATCAGATTGAATTTTTAAGCCTTTTTCCCAGAAATTTTTCATGAGTAAAACCTCAGCCAAGATCATTTTGCAACATTTCAGGCCAATCTTTTTGGTGGAAAGTACTGCAGCATCACTTCAGCTGATAGATGAGTTGCACCAAAATGATGGAACTTTGCTGTGTTTGAAGGAAAAGTTCCCAAAAAAGTTTTGATTTCATGTAGAAAATGGTTGTTTTCATCCTGACTTTGTTCATTTATTTTTTCCCATGCTGAATTATCTTGGCCACTGTGATGCAACGGGCATGGAGGAAACAACTGTGGATTCTTTGGTTCCTGATGGCTGCAGTGCACAGACGAGTTAACCAGCAGGAGGATAAAGGTAAGTTTAGCTGAACTGCAGCAGATGTTCTGAGAGCCTGGCTTTTGTGAGAGGTTTCTATGTTGTTATGTCTGTTGTAAATTTATACAGAGACGAGGATGAAATTTCTCTTTCCTATAGGAGAATTTTTCATGGAAGGGTATCAACCCACTAACTCCACAGCTTCTTCAGCAGGAAGCAAGGAACAGTTTGGGAATCACCTGCTCACACCTCCGTTCTTCGTGCATCAAGGGCGAAAGGCTCAGCAAACAGAGACTCCTGAGCTTCTCCAGCTCATTTTTGAGCAACAAATATACTCAAGTGCAGTATCACCTGTGACGTGCTCTTCTGTGTTGCTGTTGCAGACTGAGGCAAAATGCAGTACGGCTTCAAGGCAATCCATAATTTACTTTCAGGAAAAAAACAGCATTTAACTGACCACAATCCACAAAATGCAAGACACTTATTTTCCACCTTGAAGAAGAACAGCATTGTAAGCCAGGTTTCTTTTCTTTCATCTTTATCTGCCAATGTGTAATGTTCTGAGTAAAATGGAAAATCTATGTTGACGAAATTAATCTGCTGACATTTCACAAAGTTAAACCTTCCTCTCCCTCTTGTTTGTTCTCTTCTATAAACTGAGTGAATTGAGATTTTTTTCTATGCCACTATTATATAGATCTTTCAATCTTAATAAGAAATAAATTCAATAGAGCAACTAATGTCTGTGATTTTGGTTTTTCCCTTAGGCTTGAAAAATCCACTATAGCAGGTGCATGGAGAGTCTCACTTTAAATTTAACCTAACTTCATCTTTCTTACAAAACTGAGAGGGGTCCCCAAAGAGGACTGCAAGGGATCACTCATTTATGGCTCTATAAGACAACAATAGGTCAAACAATGAGGAAACAGTGTATTAATGTCTAGAAGTAAAAGCACTTCAGCTGACATTCTGTAGTCATGATGCTAGGATACACTGAAATTTTGGCTAATATATATCTTCCAGCATTGAAAAAACTTTATTTCACATGTATTTGCAGACTTTGCAAAAGCACTCCTTATGATACAGTTAATTTTTTATTGGCTTTATTTCAACTTTGAAACTTTAGTTCAAAAAAGGGGATTTTTGCCTTCTAAAAATCACTGGACTGGGAAATAAAACAAACATTTCTCCACACATACATTGACATAATGATAGGTAAGAGTTTCTTTTACAGTTTAGGAAAGCCTAGAGCAGTGCCTTGCAAGTTCACATTCCCCTCTTTGTCCATCAACTCTCAGTCCACTTCTGTGGCCCAGGCACTGATTCTGGCCCACAGTGTGTGTGACCCAGCTGCTCCCTCCCGCGCAGCACACACTGCCCAGCTCCCAACACATGCTCGGGTGAGAACCCTCAGTGTCAGCAACAAGCTCTGCCAGGAGCTGCAATTGTGGAATGATCTCCCTCAGGGAAATACAGAAATTCATCCTTGATCATCTCATGGGCACACTGGGAGACCTTCCCTCTTAATTAAACCCTCCATGCTTGGCTGGGACAACACTTTCTTATGATACACTTATAAAAGGAATGCCTGACACTCACAAACGAAAAATGAGCAGTGGAAAGCATTAAATCTGCAAAGAATTTGGCTGTGTGCATCTCATTTCCTAGAGGACTAGGTGAGATACTGTGATGGCAAGCAGCAAAGGTGGGCTGCAAGGGAAGGGTTCTGCAGATTAATTGAAAGTGAAATTTGATTGCTGAAGGGTTGTTCTTTAAAATAAAAGAAAAAAAAATAACCAGTTTGCATGGTGTTACTGTAACTTTAGAAACCATGTGTGAAATGAGCCTAACACATAAATCCAAAGCAGAATGTTTCAGTGACAAAAAAACCCCTCATGAGATATCATAAAGATCTTTAAGTTTCTATAACAAGACCAATTACATGTAGCCTGTGTAATATTGGATGGCATTTTAGCTCAGCCTACATACAGAAAAATACCATTCATTTAAGACAGATGCTGGGAATTTTCAACAGACATGATTAGCCTTTACATGATAATTGTAATGTGTTTGAAATATACTGTGATTTAGGACCACATGGATCTCTGTGTGGTGTTAGACAGGTAACTCCCTGCCAGCAGGACAGGCAGCAGTATCAGCACTGAACACTCCCATTTTTGTGTGCATGCCTCACAGAAAGCAGGAACTCATAATTTAAGGAAGTCATCAGGTCCAGGCATAAAAAAGTCCCGGCAAGGGAAATACAAATAACTTTAGTCAGAACAAATGGAATGTATACCAGGTATACAAGTGTAGAGCTGCACCCAGTATGCTTCGTGCCATACTGCAACACTGAGGTTTTGTTTTCTAGGGCATTTATTAGATTATTGATATTGCTTGAAAAAGGCCTGAGTTAAATATTCATCTTTGTGAAAAGTATTATTGCTTCAGTATAAACATTATACAGCTGTGATAAAGAGTAACATAATTTATTTTGAAACTGAAGTGAAAACAAGCACTGCCTTGAATCACAGAAAAAAAAAATCTATGCTCCTTATTTGAAGGAAAAATACCACACTACAGTTTATTACCTCAAATATATGATTTCCCCACATCCCACACTGATCATTTAAAAGGAAGAATTATTATTGTAACAAACAGAGTAGCAAATTGTTTTTCCAAGAAGAGCTTTGGTCACAGCATGCCTACAGAGATGTATAGGAAGATCATGCAACAAAAGGCATGACCCAATAAACATCAGGAGTGTGCACTTTCTAGAGGAACTGAAGGCTCTGTTTTAATTATTATTAGTTATGCCAGGCTTAAATGACACTAGGCACAGTGTAAAGAAAAAACTCAAACAACAAACACAATCAAAAGAAAACATCTTAGAGATCCAAGATCTGATCCAACTTCCACTGAAGTTTGTAGGCTTTTTCCCTGCTAAACATGCAGCCATCTTCAGCTACTTTGTCCTCCTCTAGATCTTCACTTGACACTGATTTTAATGTATTAACAAAACAAAACAAAATCCAATACCATAGACAAGTCCAAGCCCCACAACCAAAAGAAGTGGTTTAG
Source organism: Pomatostomus ruficeps (assembly GCA_013400735.1). Lineage (NCBI taxonomy): Eukaryota > Metazoa > Chordata > Aves > Passeriformes > Timaliidae > Pomatostomus > Pomatostomus ruficeps. Next base: position 39,174 of record VYZT01059596.1, on the reverse strand, counting down.
GATTTCATAATTTTATTACTCAGACTTCTAGCAGCTGAGCTATTCTCAATGCAACAGTTGCTGATGTATTGCATGTAAAAAGATCCAGATAAATTATAAATCAAATCACAATTAAAAAGCAAATTCCCATTAAAAAAAAGTTTATAGTGTGATCTAGGTCGCTCTCAAGGTTCAGACAACAAAAAGGTTTATATATGTGTATATACATTAAAAAATCTCAACCAACAAACAAAACACTTCACACCATCTAACCGGGTTTGGAAAGTCACTCTTCTGGAACCAACCTCCATGTCCCGAGCCCTGAGTTTTGTAATTAGTATGAGAGAGCTTTAGATATAAATCCAACTAGATTTATAACTCATTAGATATAAATCCAGTAAGAATTATATGCCTATTTTATCTTATCAAAGCTCTTCAGAATCTTAAGTTTTCAGACTTGTGTGGGTCACAGTACTCTACCTGGGACAGCAAACAAATCTGACGGTAATAATGTCCCCTTTCTCTGGTAAAGAAACTGGAAAGAATTCATGTCATTTTCTTTTTGCAGCCAAAGGTATTACATGAAGAGATTGAGAAATATTGCATTATAAACACTAATGAGTACCTATCTGCAACTACCTAACAGTAAACTCACCAGAGCTACAGTTTCCTCTCTAACATGTTCTGCACTACATTTCTTAATGCTAATCTTTAACTTCACAAATGTTTATCAGTGGGTAATTTAATGCAAGAATATTTTTGAGGTGTAAAAAGAATTTATATACATTAATATTGCAGGAGCAGATAGCAAGGCAAGAACCATTTCTTCATTTGAAAGTGTTCAGGAGCTGTAACAGTGGGCTAAACCTCCTACTCTTACTGCAATATAAATATTATCAAGTAGGATGTAGTGGTCATTTTCCAACAGCCTCCAACAGAAATCAAATGGCAGCGTGAACAACTAAAATAAGATGTTGCCATAAAAATAAGAGAGGAAAAGGTTTTAATCTCCTCTGGTTCTTCCTGCAGGCTTTACCACCTGTAGAGTGACTTGTATGCAGCCCAACACTCTAATGCAGCAAGCTGATGTCTCCTGCATGCCAACACCCTCGTGTTCACAGTACTGACTTTTGGGGACACCAGGACTCATTCCAGATTTTTCTGGTAAAGAATTTGCTCCATCTAAAAAACCAGTACATCACTGCTGAGTGCAGCACTGGGCTCACCTAAGAACAGCAGCTCCAGGTTAATTGAAGTAGCCATATTGTAATGTTATCACCCTTTCCCCACTCTTTTCCAAATATCCTTTCAGCTTGATATACCCCCATGTCTGCTACTTCAAAAATAGGATGCCCAGCCCTCTGCAGGACAGCAGCCCTGTTTAATCCCACAAGCCAATCTCTTTCGGCTGCAAAACTCACCTTGTTTCCCAGCAACCCTGTGCAACCCTGGCACAGAAATACCCTCTAAAAAGGCCACTGTGCAGATACATAACCCAAATAGAGGCCTTTCAGCAACAGGGAAAGTCTAGAGAAACCCTTCTGATTGTGAGGTATTCTATAGTCTTTTTTAACCTGTGTTTGCCATAATGCCAATAACGAAACCACAACTCATTATCTAATCTCTGTTTGACAACTGAAATCTGATTAAGAATTTTGCTTTTAAGTTCCTACTGCAAGAGCACATAACAAGAATTTTTTCAAATGAAAATTCAAGTTGAATAAACTGGTTATGTTTTCTGTATGAACTGGTGTTGATACAAAACCAAAGGGAAGACATCACCCCATCATCAGAGGGGATTCCAGTTCTAAAATTCAACTAAAGCTAAAAGAAAAGTAGCATATGAAAATGATGTACAGCTGTATCAGTTATATCCCTACTGGGAGTGTTTGGCATATTCGTTACATTTTAGGGTTCCCCACCTCAAGAACTTTTCTAATGTCTCATTTCATCGCATTCCTCATTCCCAAAAGTTCACTTGGGGACAGAGGGAAGAAAAATGGAGGAAAATAATTTTTCTTCCATTAGGTGGTCCATCCCTGCCACTCATTAATTTTCTATTAATAGCAACAATCTCTTTGCAAGCTTAACTCCCAATTATTTTAAGAAAATAATATCAGACAATATTATTTTACATTAACATATTTTGTGGTATTATTACCACAAAAAAAGGATAAAGGGAGATCCTCCAGCTTGACTCTTTTAATGGTATTTCTGAAGAATTATGACCAAATTTTCATCTTTAAAAAGCCAAATGAATTTTAATGCGCTAACCTCCAGGACACATTTACCTGTTGGGACTCTGAGAGCAGCAGTGTTATATGGAGGCAGTGTTATGCTGGATTTTGCTAGATGGCACTGTGATGGCAAGTTTAACAGTCAGGCGCCTAGAGCCTGGTTTTCAGTGCTCTGTTCAGATATAACCACAACAAACACACTAATAGGCATTATAAACATTTCTCATCTCCCACTGTTATGCAATGCCCCAGTGAGGCACAGTGCTTTAAGTGGGGAATAGCTAGCTAGGTGGAAATGGCCTGTGGAATTCAGGTCAGAGAAGTTAATTACCTGACCTGGAATTTGGCCAGAATCCCAGGGTTAATTCCTGTAACCTTATGAAAGCAGTGTGGGGTCTTTAAGTTCCTCAGGATCTCTTTTTCTCCTTTCAGACAGCTGTTCTCCAGTACCCTGCCCGCAGCAGCAGAGCAGGTGTGGCTCTCTGGTGCCTTACACCATCAACTTCAACCCCCTTTGAGGTGTCAGCCCCGTGCAGCTGCAGCCTGAGCCTGCACAGCAGGAGGAGTTCACCTGCAGGACTGCTTTACTCAGGGCAAGCTTTGCTGTAGCTGACAGCATTCAGAGAGGGCTCATCTCTGCGCTCTGCAGTTGCAGCAGGGGGTATACATGCATTTTTCTATCCCACTGCAATGATCAAAACATCAATACACACTGTCCTCATTTCTGTGCTGAAAGCAGGGCAGTTTCCAGAACAAATACCTTATGTCTGGAAAGAATAAGAAAATGAGCAAAGCACTTATAAAAGGTATAATGGTGATTATTCGTTTTTAAAAAAGAAAGGTAAATTGAGTTGCATTCAATAGTTCTGACCAATTACCAACTGAAACGGGCAAAATCCCACTGTGGCCACAACTGACAGCTTGATTAGTGTCTCCTTTTCAAAGTTTTGAAAAGTACCTTAGCAAGGTGTGGAGGGAGAAGCATAAATTATTAAGGTGCTGCCTACAGCTCTCATTAATTCCCAGTCAAAGAAATGTCAAAAACTTAAAAAATACTGTATTTGCTCTCCAAAATGTAAAGAAACTCTGCAGGACTGTGCTGCTCTCAAGTCAAGGAAGTAACCATAGATCAGTGTGTGGGTGGACAGAGCACCGCTGCTGCTGCCACAACCAGCCTGACCTTCCCTACATCACCTCTGACAGGTCCCTAGTGCCCCCTGCACTGGAAGTGCCCTCCTGGGCTGGCCCTCTGCTTGCTCCTGTGCTGCTCACTGCGTGCCCTCAACTCACCATGGAATTCATAGCAAAGTGGTTGTGCTGCGTCTGCAGGTCCAGGGCGTGCTGGTAGCTCACACCGATCTCCGTGTGACTCTGCAGGAACACCTCCTTGTTGTGGCTGATCCAGTCGAACATCTAGAAGGATTCACACAAGAGAGAGGGAAAAAAATAGAGTTAGACAAGGAGGGAAACAGTAAGAGACAGTGCAAAATCTAACAATCCTCTTCTGAGATAGATGTATGCTACACAGACAAAATCGCCTCACCTATAATTCTCATTAAAATAAACTGTTGTTGAGCAATGGAAGCATTGACGTTATCACCAAATTTCACTATTAACAGAATGATGGGTCAGGAAAAATAATTCATAAAACATATTCCTCACTAACCTTGATCCCATAGTCTTTTCCTATAAATAATGGGAATTTTATATATGGAAAGATGTCAGCAGAGGGAACTACAATCAGGGATTGCTTCATTGACCAAAGATCTAGCAGCCCATAAAGTACTTTTAATCCACAAGTGGACCAAAAATTCCATAAATATTATAATGTGATTTTCTCAAACCCCTTTTCTTTTTCATCTATATATAAAGTTTCCAAATATTACATTTGAATAGCCAGTTGACTTCCTACACTTTTATTTCCTAGATCTTTCCAAGTTCAAAGCCAGAACCCAGCCAGCCTATCTTCCACTTATTATTTTTGGGAATGAAGAAAAAAAAAAAAAAGAAAAAAAGTACTTTACTAATATCTATAGGGAGCACACAATTCAACTTGTTCCACTTCCAAATGTATTCCCAAGCAAAATGGATTGTTCAGTACTTCCGACACAGATAGAAATATATTGAATAAAGCTGATGAAACTCATTCCTTATTCAGAAGCACATCAATGTGACATTTCAATCTGCAGCACGTTCATTCATTATTAGCTGTCACAAGTCAGCTAAGAGACAGTGCATTTATGTTTCAGCTTGCTCTGTGTTGGGTTAGAGACTAAACGCATTCAAAGTGAGAACCTTTCATTCTTTACTCCTGACTACAGCTCTGCAGGCAACTACAATCTCAGATGTCGTTTTTTTCTGAAAATATTCTTTTTGCAGGATCCCTTTTAAACCATGCTCCCTTATCTCCATCCCAGCTGGGGAACTGTCCCTTAGTAAGAACTCTTTCATAATAATAACAATAAAAAAACCCCTAACTCATTAATTCCTTATAAAAGAAAAACTCATTATAGAGGCAGCAAAGGTCAGGTCACTACAGTCCCTGGTGTTAGAGAAAGTGTTTTAAGGTAAAAAGGCAGCGATGCAGCTTCTAGGTAATCACCTTAGGGTCAAAAGATCAGTCCAGATCTTTGTTATAACATTTACATGTGCTCCAGTAAAAAGCTGGTTTGCTCTTTAGCACTGCATAACAGCTGAAGAACACCCAGAGCCCACTGCTCAGGCACTGGATGTTGCTGTAGCTGCTCAGGGTCAGCACCCCATTCCCTGTGGAGATGGTGCTCCTGAGAGGGGAGGAAAGGCCCTGCATGGGTCACCTAAGATTCCTGCAGGAAAAACATTTCATGCTGAGCACTCAATCCAGCATGGGAGCGCTCTGCTGTATGGAGGGGATTTGCAAAAATAACATTGAATATCCCTTTCAACAAAAGGCAAATAAACATTCCGAGTGTCACCAGACACACTACACTGACCTGGTCCCAAAAATCCGTCACATATGCCTGACTTCTTAATCTCTTATTTATGCAAATACACTTACAACTATAGAGTCTACATCAGCCTTGTATTTTCTGTTGATAAATAGTCCTAAAAGCCAAATTTGGTTCAAGTTACAAAGATGCAAGCCCAAAGAAATATCATTGGCACTTTCTCATTTCTGCCAATGGAGCTGAGCAGGCCCATCACCATTTTTTCAGGAAATACAAGTAACAAAACTTTTGCAAGGATGAGGTCAGGGTTTTCAAACATTACTGCCGATTAAACAGAATGAAACAACCTATTACACCTGGAGAGACATCTAAAGCTTTCTCATTGGATTCCTTTTTCTCACTTTATGAAGATTTAATAAGCAACATTAGCACAACATAATTTGCCACACTTGTGGGCTTAAAGAAAAGGAAAAAAAGAGAGGAAAAACATTAAGTAATAAAGAAAGGAAAATTCCATAACAGCAAAGTTCATGTCCCAACAACAAGATTTTATGTCTCTGCGGAAAGACCAACAGAGATTTCTTGTAAGGGGATATATGTTTGATGAGAACATTTTTTTTAATGTTTTAAACAATTTAAAGACAGTCAGGGAGAAGAAAATTGGCAGCAATCCACTAAAAATAAACAGTGAATTTAATATTTTATGCTCAGCAAAGCCGAATCGGGATCTTTTTAAGACAAGTAATTTAAACAAGTAATCTATTGTTCTGTGGATAGGGAGCATTTCCTTCATCTAATCTATACACATATTGCTGGATGAGACTCTAGCTTAAGTTAAACCATGCTTCTCCCTTTTAATGTAAAATAATAAACTATTAAGAAAAAGAAAGGCAGTTTAAGAGATGATTAGCCTTTTTTGTCTTCTTAAATCAACTGAAATACACAATAACAGTTTAAAGGATGTCCTTCAAGAATTTTGAGCAATGCTGAGCAATAGACCTCAATGATGAGATATGTACCACTTTCCAAAACAGTATGTTTTTTAAACTTCTATCCATAGACAATAGCAAATTTTGAAAGATACCCAATTTCAGTTTAGACTTTCAATCTTTCTATAATATTACTTTGGCTTCAGCTGGCCTATGCCAGTAGGAAATTATCCCCTATCAGTATGATCTGGTGGCTCATCCTGGCTCTTTCATATCTCACATTAAAAGCCCATAGAATGAAGAGTTTTGAGTTTCATGCGGTTTGGACCAAGGAGAAAATCAAGCAAGATGCCAAGGGACCAGTGGAGAGTAAAAAAGATGCAGATTCACCATGGGCTAAAGTAATGATGCCTTTGCTCTGTAAAAACTTCTGTTGCTCTCGAGTCTTAATGAATAATAAGCAATATTTACAATCACTCTTGCTTCACCCAGCAGCCAGGGCTTTGCAAGACTGCAGGCATGCCAACCTTTAGCGATGTTTTGGTGTGTGTGAGATATCCACACAAGTCCCAGATGCACTGGTGCCTCTGCACGACACAGTCCTGTGCTGGATAGGAACACCAACCTGCCCATCCAGACAGCACAGCCTGGCCTGGTACTGCTTGGATTTGTCCACACTGATTTTGATTCCAGGGCTGGTTCCTTCACTGGCTTCTCAAGGATTTCTGCTTAATGCTTACTTAACTGTAGGCATTTTCCCAAGCACCCAGAAAAAGAGTGGGATTTCTTTATTGCACAGGTCTGGCATCATAGAATACTTTTTATTTTCATCCTCCTAATCAAGGATGCATGGAAATGGTAAGTATTACACAGTACTGTGGGTCACAAGATTTCCCTAACAATGATGGAATTTTAAATAAAGAAATACCTAAAAATGGGGACTTACTTGGAGATACAATGGATTGCATTTTCAAACTTTTTTCTTTGACCAAAAACTCTAAAATGGTCTTAAACAATTTTCTCATAACAACATAACTCCAAGCTGAAGCTCTGAAAACACCAGGTGACAGGTGAGTTGTGATGGTGCTGTGAGAGTTTGCAACACGCAGCCAGGAGGTTTCGATATGAAGGTCTGACAACATTGTCTGGCCTGGCCCGTATTACCAGCAATATTTCCTGAAAGCTTTCAAGTGAAACTTGTTTTCCACATGAGAAACTCTGATGCTTCCTGTGTTCCTGAAGCGAGTGTGCTGCCTCGTTTGCTTAATTAAAACACACCATTACGGATGTGAACATGGCAATGACCCAACAATTGCTGTTTCTCTGAACCCTGCAAGGAGTGCCCCAGTTCTGAGGGGCTAACATGGGCTCCTGCAAAAATATTCAGGATCCTTTGAAAAGTCGATTTCTCTGTCAAAGGAATGAGTTTTTAATACAATAAATATCAAAGTGTAGAGAATGTGCTCTGTGAGACCAGTTTAAGGCAGATACAGAGTCTCAGCAAAGAGATTTTCTGTGTCATTCTAACATTGCTCTACAGCACTGTATCAATTGATCTCATCCCATCCATGAAAAAGACTGTGTTAACAAACCTAGTCTAGTGATTATCATAAAATTAATGGATCTTTAATTATTCCTGTGACTTACTTCTTAGTTGCAGTCACATTGACTGCCAGTGATATAATTCTGCTCTCACGCCTTCTAATCATTCCTGCAGTCATGAAAATTCGCACTAAACAGCAGCACAGAATAACTAAGGTTGGACATTACATCACTAAAAACAAGTGAACCAACTGGCAGAAATGACCCTTCTCCACACTGCTGTAGATAATCTGGAGACCAGTTAAGTACTCAGCAGTTTTCCAGTGACTGAGAGGTGGGGCAGGGGTTAAGCACACTTAAAAAAGAAGATAAACTTTCAATATGATTATCTCTTGTAGCCCTGTTTCTAACAATACATAAAGGAAATTGAATGCATATGCTGAAGAATCTTAAGTGCTACATTTAATTAAGGAAATGAATCTTTTATGATGGAATCAGAAGAACTAAGAATAATCCAAAGGGTCTCTTCCCTGTGCATTGCTAAAACATCTAGCCTCACTGTCACTACTGATCATATATGCACCAGTAATTATTATACATGTGGTCTTGAGGCAACTTCACTTGAGATTAGGGTATCAGATCACATCTCCAGCATCAGTCCTGCTGGCAACAGTGAGTTCTTAACCTCATGTTTTGTCATCATAGTTGATGAGTTACTAGAAAATCCAGGTTAAGTGTTAGACCAAACAGCAGGTCTCAAGCTGGTCATGTGTAAGTCCTACAGAGGGAGAATGTGACTCCATATTTTCCCTGGATTTGTAACATCTGGCAGGGTAGTGAGTACAGGGTGAGAACAGCTGTTTGAGAACAAACCAGAAACACAGGGAGATGGAACAGCATGTATGCAGGTTGTGCACAGTCCAGCTCTACATCAGCTAAAATGAGATTTATAACATAATTTCAGATAAAAACCTCTACTCTCTGGTTTTTGTCAGAGCTCACCGAGGAGCATTAGCACTGGATTCTGAACACAGTGGTGCAGAGCACCACAGGATGATGTGCCCAGCACATGGCTGGCAGCACATTCTGTGCCAAGTAGTATTGATGGGAGGATTACAGCCCTCATGGCCTTGGCAGCCAGTGAACTGAATATATTTATTAATGAAATTGTTTATACATGCTGGAAATAATAAATCCCAAATCTATTGAACACTACACTAGGGCTGGAATTAATTATGAACTGGCTTGTAGCAAATGATCCTCTCTCTAAGTTCTGAGCCATAAATATCAAACTCGTATGGCTAATTAAGGGCAGAATGATAACCATTATAGCCACACCATCTTGAGGAACAATATAGGATAAATATAAAGAAAACGGTTCCAAGGGGACATTCAGGTCAAGTCCAATCACTGCTTTTGGCAGCTAACCACAGGATAAAATTTCCTTTCATACAGGGATGAAGCTCCACCTGAAAACTAGTGAACTGCTACAGCTCAGCTCCTCCTATGAGAAGCAGTTCCAAGAACTTTCTGCTCCTGTTACTGAGCTGTTCATATATTCTCTGATCTACACAAGGCTGATGTCCAGTTTATACACATTTTCTCTTAGGTCAACATTTCCCTGTAACTTAAAAAGTCCTCCCAGGTGTTTAACCTTTTCCAGTGTGGACCAGGTGGGATCATTGTCTCTCCTGCTGTGTTTTAATAGAGCCCAGCTCTTCTAAAGCTTCTTAAGATACACAGCCTTTCACTTGTTTTAGTTCATGGATATCTTTCAATCCCGACTAAGATCCTAATAGAACTTTGTGAAATGTTGATTTTTATTTTTTTTTTTGGAAATACTCCAGCTGACATCATTTAGGATAACTTGTGCAGTGCTTCTGGCATCAGCTCTAGAAAAGGAGATACAAAAATGGGAGAGCAACAGCTGCTGGATCAACGTCAGTACCTTCTGCTTTGCCTCACTATCTTTTCTCTTGGTAGCTCCCTGCATAAATACTGACAAAGACCAGTAGTGTTTACGTGATTTGCTCTGACAAGCACAACTCGGGTGATGTTCTGAATAAGAGCAAGTTCAAGAGCACTTAGGGAAAGGATGAGGCAAGGTTTTGAAATCCAGGTAGTCATAAATGCATTCTCTCACTATGCCTCCATATGCTGCTAACAAAGAGACAAAAAATGTTAATCTAAAAGAATGTCTTTCCTGTAGCTGAGTAGAGGGTAGATCAATTATTATATGCCAGATGAAATCACTATTAGATTAGTGCTTTCCAATCTCTTCCAATCTGTGGACCCCATAAATTTTTTTAAGGCAAGCACTGTAGCCACTTAAAGTCTTCAAACAGTAAATCTGTTTTATCAAATACCTTTACCAACTACTAAGGAACTTAATATTCATGATTCATAGGTTGGGAAATGCTGGAGGTAAACATATATTGCTTATTAAAAAGACGTCCATTTAAGAGTCTATGTGCATTCTGTATTTTCAAAACTGTCCAGGCAGTGTTAAACTAAATAATCCGCAACAGAATGTGGAAAGTTCCACTCTGAGAGCATCTACAGCTAAGCAAGTTCATTTTTATGTGTTTCCACAATATAAACAAAATAATAACACACGCAGAACAGTAACTGCCAGAGTCCCTCTCCTGAGGTTTACAAAGTTTCCAGCTACAAGGTCTATTCCTATCTCATTAAGAGTGCTCAAGTATTCACAACAACTCAATTAAATGGAAATCAAGGCATATTTCTCACATCTTTTGCAATTGAATTTAGCCAGTATTTGAACAAAATAAAATTCTGTACAACAGATTTGTAGTACACACACAGTCTACACTGACATGCAAGGGCATGATCCAGTAAAGATCTGCATGTGAGCTAACTTTACAAGAGACAATCAAGAAACTCCCCCAACGTCTCCAGACTAGAATCAAAGCTACAGTTTAATTGGAACCAGCCACATGTCTAGGTCTCCTAAACGTCTGGGAAAGGCCAACAGAAGTGCAACACCTCCACGGAAGAGCACGTGAAGGGAAATGTCAACAGTCTAAAGAACCAGGACTCCTAATCTGGAATACAGAAAAATCCCTCCAGCCAAGCCTCCGAGGTAAATGCAGCAGAACAGAGCCCTGATGCTGGCTGTCCAGGCTAGCTGCTCCCTAAGGGATAAGGAGCCAGAAACAAAGACCCAGAAGGTAGAACAGGGGCCTCATTAGTGAGATCCTGTCCCACAGCCCCTGAGGTTTAAACCTGACAGTGACCAGATTTAAGCAACAGGACATCGCACAAGTTCTGGTGACAAGTCCAAGCTTAAGATGTGAAGTCAACCAGTGGGTCAGGATCAGGCCCAGTGAGAGTAGCCAGGCTCAGACACAGCCCCATGACTACATGACAGGTCCATAGGGATGAGGGAGGTCCCAGGTCATGTCACAAAATGAGCTGATAGATCAGTGTCTGGCTCAGCAGGGCCTATGGCCAGGCAGAGCAGGGCTGTGGCAAAGCTGGCACTGAAGTTGGTCATTAATGTCCACCAGTGACCACAAGTCCCTGACAGTGGGCTGGGTACCTGCAGGGTCACCAGGAAAATGGCTGTTCTCGGGCAGGAGTGTAATGGTTCCAGAATAAATTTTGGACTTAAAGAAAACTTTGATAGCACATTTAATATTTTTTTTCATGAACCAACAAATTTTATGGAACCTGTTTCAAAAAAAAAAAACAAAACAAACCCCAACTCCAATCTGCTGTAATTCCTATTGCCACTCTATAAATACAGACTTAATTAAATCAAAGGACTTACAGCTTTAAAATAGAACTCTGCGCACATTGAAATGTTTTGCTAAGCCAGGGCCTAAATACAACGTTGTGTTTGTTTTTGTGTTTGTCTCGTGTTTACAGATGGTGACGGACAAGCCAATACTTCTGCCAGATCTTTCCCTCTCACATGTGTTCGGCGCAGTCCTCGGCCAGGATTAATTGGTGTCATTCCAACGAGGCCAATTTACACCAGCTGAAGATTCAGACCCACAGCTGTATTTGTGTAAACCTCCATGCTGCATGAACACAGTTTTTCCATTATGAATGGAAATGTGTATATGAGTGTATATGATTCATAGAGTACAGTAAGGAAGGCTACAGCACATTAAATTATTTCAGACAATGGGCCCAACTGTGAACCCACTAGAAAATTAGTGAGATGTGTGACGTGACAAATAGCTTTGTATTTATAGCACAGCACCATTTCCAACATCTCACACTATATGTTCCTACTATATGCCAGAGTAAGAGATCTGTGTATTTTTTTCCTGACACATATCAAGCCACGGCCATGCACAAAGTAAGACACGTGATTCCTACAATGTTGAATCGAGAAGAAAGAATTTTATTGTTGAAGGTGCAAGAAATTACAGATCCTGAACACATAAATATGGCTAATGACACTTGGGCGTATTTTATACATCTGCATTGTTTGCTTGCTTTTTGAAATACAGCACCTTTCCACCACACTTAGTAACATTAAACACTCAGGCATTCCTGGAAAGGATTTTCTGTTCCTTAAAATGGAAATGGCCTTTTCTGGGCACAGATCATCTACAGAGAACTGCTTGCTGTCTAAGTGGAAATTAATTCATTGGCTGGATAGCAAATGTAATACTAAAAGATATAAATGGACAACAACCGCGTGAATGGAAAACACAGTGTAAATGATAAAAATTTCCCCCCCACCCAGATGAGGGATCTTCCTCTCAGTTTTCAAAAGAAATGTTCATTCAGTTGAAAATGCTGTAGGAGTCTGGTGACTTTGTTACAGACCCTGGTTCTACTCCTGGTTGAATATGTGACATTCCTGTGACTCCAAATAGCTGCCACTAAGAATAAAACAGCCAGAGAGATGTTCACTGCTTTGTACCAGGATCATGGCATTTCCCCTCCCAAACCCAGGTGTGTTTGAGGCCCAGAGATGCAGCTGTGGTGTAACCATAGCTTTAAACTCCTGACATGCCATGTTGCCTCATGCCTAGTGCTGGGATCCCTGCACAGATAGAAAGCTGAGGATATCAGCCTTTCACTGGACTTTGGGATGCCCAGCCCTACTTACCCCACCCCATAAATTAACCAGTTCAATGTTTCCCCTTGCTCTGGCAAACCTGTGGAGCTGGGAGGGCAGACGGTGTCTGCAGCTGGTGAGGTGGCACAGGTGGCTCTGCAGCTGGCACTGGGTCTCACTGCCCCCTCAGCAATGCCCCTGGATCTCACAAGGTGGCCTTCAGGGGGCCCTGAGCTGCCACCAGACGCTTCCTACCGGCTCTGGCACTGGGGGAGGGCCCATGAGGGAGAATCACTACATGCCAAGCCTGACCATGGTGCCAAAACACCCATCAGCCAGAGGACACCTGCATGCAAGCTGTTAGGGAAAGAAAATGAGGGTTGCTGAGGGCTGGAGACACACTGTGGGGTCACACCTGAGGGATGAGCAGCCCATGTCAGGGCAGGAACTCTAACAAACAACAGCAGAAAAAAATTAAGAACCAGAGAATAGCTGTAACAGCAGCAAAAACAGACTTACACAAATATTATCCCTGACATGCCCTGCTGCCGAACAAAAAAAAATTTGATGGGGTTGGTATAAATCAAGGCAAAAATGAAGGAAATTTAAGAGGGCGAAAAGTAGGTGTTTATGCAGTGTATCCTGCTTTTTTCTTTCAACACCCAGATCAAGATCAGAAGTTTGTGTTCATAAGCTTCAAACCAAGCAAAATTCCTCAGCTCAAGACTGTTTTGTCTGTGACACCTCTTCATCACCTGGGCAGGACATGAGGCATCGAGAACTCTGGTGCCAAATAAAATAGAGAGGTCTTGCAAGACATGAGGGTTCAAGAAAATATTTCTGAATTAGTTTTTATAATGTGCACAATTTGTAAGAATAAAAGTCAGAGTGACCTGGTTTAAAATGACACTGATACTTCTGGAAGCTATCACCATGCTCCTGGTTTTGCCTCTTCAGCCCTCACCAGGCTCCAGAGAAGGCAACCTCTCAGCTGCACACCCACCTTTATCTGTTCCCTATAAACAGATATGAAGGGTAATTTAAGACACACTTTTAAGACCCCAATCTCTGCCAAGTGTGGGCCACTGAAAGCATTTCAGCCAGGCCAGGAAGACATTAATTTAGAAATAATCACATGGCTACATCTGAAAGATGCTGCACAGTAAGTCTGTGAACCTCATGTACAGATTAATTACATTATTTCCTGACAGCTAGTCTCTTATCACCTAACCTTTTTGAGGATCAAAGCAATAAACTTAAAAAAAGCCGCTTTCTTCTCTTTTTCTAGATGTGTGGGCTTTGTTGCCCTTTTAGAGCATTTTGGGTCTTCTCGTCTTCCTTAGCTAAAGCAGAACGTTGTGCTTAAAACATGCTGTAATCATCCTTAAAAATTACTTTTAAGTCTGTATTCAGGTGCCAAAACCCTTTCTTGTGCCATACTGATCAGGGGAGCATTCCTGTGCCTCCCAGCGGTGCCAAGTTGGAGATGCTGAAACAGTCTCAAAACGCTCCCTATCAAAATTGGCAAGCGAGAGAAAGAGGAAATTTCTGCAAATGCAAAAATATTCCATCGGCACATACTGCCTTCAATTATTTTTGGACCCATTCTAATGCTCGCGGAGGAAGCAAGAGGCATAGTAAGTGCGTATCCAGTGTCGGCAGCAGGAAGCTGCAAATAGCAGAGCACACGGTGTTCCAGTCCCAGCAGCAGCGGAGCCGCTTCCTCACACCCAGGGGCGGCCGGGCGGTGCTGCCGGAGCCGAGCACCGAGCAGGAGCTCTGCCATGGCCGGGGCGCTCGCACCGAGAGCGGCAGGGATGGATGCTCCAGCGCACACGGGACAGAGAGCGGCCCCCGAGGCTGTCACTGCGCTACAGGGCACCGAGGAAACGCGCAGCTCCTCTCGTCCCGAGCTGCGGCCGCGAAGCGAGCCATTGTTAGCGCTTACATTTCCATCGAAAAGTTCAGGTTCAGTTCCAAGCGCTGTGGAGGCAACGTATTTAGCTGCCAATAAAAGAAAAAACCTCACCGGATCTGGCAGCACAGGGCAGAACGAATTAATAAAGAAAGAAGGAAAGTACTGAGATATTTATTTTACACATCAGATCGGGTCTCCCACTGCAGGACAGGCTTCCTGTGCGACAGGAGGCAAGGCAGTTAACCCCTGTGGTTTTTAATTCCCAGTTTTTAGCTTTGAACTTTGCATCCTCTGTACTTCATTTTGCTGCTCCAAAGCCAATCCAGCTCAACAGAAATCAGTGTCTGTCAGATGACTGCCCTTCCTGATGGACAGCTGTCCACATCTGAAAAATTAGTACAAATGCCTTCAGAAGATTCCTGTGTTCTCTGCTTCTGGAGTCTGAACTCAGGCCATGGAAGTGTTAAGGGAGGGAGTTTACACTCAGAGCTGTTGAACCAGCAGCAGACTTGTTGCAGGAGAAACAGAAATGTCAATGGGAGGCTACAAAAGGGTCCTGCCCCCTTTGCCACAGAGAAAGAAGTGATGGTTACAGCAATGAAAGGTGACATTCACCACCTGAGTAACAACCACAAGGAAGAGAATTTCTGATATATATATTTACCCTGATCCCTGTATTGCTCTGCTCAGCAGGCAAGGCAATCCCACAGTTCCTCAAACTAGATGGCAAAATGGGGCTTGTAGCTGCTTTCAGTTGTCGGAGCAGCACCAAGCAGTTGGTGTGGACTTGTGAATTTGGCCTGTGGTTATCAGCTTTGTCCCCAAGCTTTCTACTGATGGATGGAAAGGCAGAAAAGCAAACATTCACAATGCTACTGGCACACAAGGGAAGACCCTCGTGGTCTTGACTGATAAATATGAAAGTAACAGGATACAAGTTTGACATGGTGAAAAAGCTGCAAGCTCCTCTGGAACATCACTAATAATGAAGACTTTTTTATTTTACAGTCCAATTAGCAGAAATTAGCTCTGTTTGTGCTTTGAGGAAAGTTAAAAACTCCTATAATGATCTCCTGATCTTGCAAAAATCTGGGGTTTTTTTTCACTACAGGTACCAAGACCAGGATCTTAATAAGTGTGACCAGCAGTGGCCAAAGTAATGAACACTTCCCACTGAGCCCACCACGATTACTTCGCGCTCCAACAACTCTTCACTTTAGACTGGGGACAACAAATTGTGGATGGCATTAGCAACCTGTCAGAAGGAGACTTCCGATTAAAGAAAGCAGATGTCAGCTCGCTGCATCTTTAATTCAGACTGCAGCCTGCAAAGGCTGCAAGTGCCAGCATGCAGGCTCCTGAACTGAGAGATGCAGGCTGTGAAGGATTCATCCTCTTCTTAAGGATGAAGGGGTTTGCAAGTAGTTTATTGTCATAGATACTGAAGAAGGTTTGCCCCCACTGTTCCCCAATGATTCTTTTGTGTCCATGACTAGGTGAGGGAAATGACAGGTTTGACACAGTTGAGCTGCCACGCTCAGAGCCCTCCAAATTGGAAGGTGCTGATCCCACTACGAAATCTCTTTAGCACATGACATCTATGCTCACAGCATCACGAGGAACTGTCAACACACGCTCTGTGCACAAACACCTCTTGTTATTATGTTTTTTCTGCTTCTAGGCAAACTTTGTTCTTTTATTTGGTTTGTTAAAAAAAAAATAAAAAAATTCTGAGACCAGGTAAACCCAGTAATAAGGGAAATCCATGAGCCTGTTAAGCCACCACTGGGCTTCCAAAAAAAAAAATCAGTAAAGATGCATTCAGAACATCATACTCTTTATTCAGCTGCATCCGAACACCTCATAGTGGCTTACCAATGACAGCGAGCACTGATGTGCTCCAAGCCAAAGCAGAAACAGTACTCAGTAGCAGAACTTCAATCATTTTAAAATGCTACAGAAAAGAAACATGATAAAGAACACATTTGAATAAACACTCAAAATTAATTAAAGCCTGCTACAATAGAGTTATTGCTACATGCTTTCAATTCTCACCTGTTTATTAGAGCCTCCTTTGTTCTAGGAAGTGTGAAGTAATTAAATAAAAGTGATTAGAGCTGGCATAGGTTCATCTGGGGAAATACACAGATTTTTAAGAATAGATGTACAGTTTCCCCCTTTGATATGAACTTCCTGTGTTGATCCTTTGTCTGTCCTTGATTGATGCTATCAAAGGAGTTATTGCTCAAAACAGCTTAAGTGAAGCAGAATATTCCTGGTATATGCCAAAGAAACTCAAATCCTGTGAGGATATACATCTGTATTCCATAGGAATACTTTCATACCCTTAGAACTCCAAGGGCCATTTTCAACTGAAAATCTGCACTTCTTTGTTGGGAACAACCAATATCCCAGTCAGATTCAGGACCTCCCTGTGCTAGATGTCATACAAACACACTTAATTATTTATTGTTTATGCACCAGTTCAGTCTCAATTCAGGCCTCCTTTCTGTATCACCTATATAATCCTCTTTCCAACATTTAATGATCTGATACTTTAAGATGGTGTCTGCCAATTCAACAATTTAGGGACCTATCTGCACTTAATTTCTGTGTCCTGCCTGTATTAGAAATTCTGTGTCAGAGCAAACACTTCATGTTGAACATGGGCCCTGCCCTCTGTTGTTTTAGTTTCAGAGTGGGCTTAAGTTCAAAGCACAGGATGAGATGATGACCTTCTAGTCATATGGCAGCTTATTTAGGCTGATAGCTGACTTTCCTTCCCAACACTGGCATCCCAAGCCTGATTTTATGAACAGTTGTCTAGTGAGAATCTCTATAGCAAAAAAAGACACCATATGCTGAGGGAAACTTCAGATTATAAAATTAAGCATTTTTCATTGGCAGCATGGGAGAGAAGATGCCAGATTTGGAAACAAGGTTTCAGGAGAGAACAGACACTACATGCTCTATTCAAGAGTCCATTGCATGAAAAAAGACAAAGATGTTAAGGCAACTTAAAATACTTCGACTAAAGTCAAAGACTCTTGAGCAATGTCTATTCCAGATCCATAAATGCAAAGATCTGTATATTTATTCTATACCATAAAAATAAAAGCCAATTGTGTCAGGAGAAATATCTTTCAGGAATTATGGGTAAGAGATTTCATTTATGCTCGGCAGTAAATTCTTGGTCGCTCTTCTTATGAAGGTCTCTGCAAACATGTGCATGTTCACAAACACAGCCAGCCAGTTCAGTGCCTGTACCAGCCAGTATCTGTACCCCAAGGCCCTGTCCTTTCTCTGCACAGACATTTGAAATAGGCTAAGGATGACAGAAACATGCATGAGTCTCACTTAGACCCTCAAATATCTCTGCTGAAGACACTAAGCTTATCAACTCCTTTTATTGCAGAAGTCTTATGGAGCTTACCTCAGGTCTAACACCACCCCCTGTCTTCAAAACCTCCAGGAAAGCTCCTTACTGCGATGCTCACTCACTGTGCTGTTGTGATATCCATGGTGTAAGTACTTAGATGGAAAATCCAGGGCATGCTGAGTTCTACACACCAAAGCAGTGTTCACGTAACTTAAATGAAATCTAAATCCTATACAAAAATCCATGTCTAATCCATTACTATTATGCCTGCATGATTATTACTGTTAACTGTTAACTACCATTCATTCAGTAACAAATCCTTTCACAGTCAAACAGCACATGGGGCATATGTACTTCATATGTGCTCTCATTTTTAACCTTGACTGTGGTTCTGTTCCCTCCCCAGTCCTAATTAACCACCTACCCAGAAGTCCTTCGTTTTGTATTCATTTCACATGTGATGAGTTCCTCTGTCACCTTCTCAGAACTCTCCTCATTGGCTTCCCATTCTCACTCCCTGGGACACATCCCTCTCACAGTAACTTCTAAGCCAATAATTCACATGAAATCTTGAAGGCGATTGTATATATGACACATAGCACAGATCAAAGAAACCAAGTGCTTCTAGGAGTGAAATAAGAGGGAAAATGGTCCTTCACTAAGAGGATTTTATCTCAGTCAGAGGAGCCTATCCCAGATGCTGTGCCTGGTGGAATTATGCAAGTCCTTAAGAGTTGATATGACATGTTGCAAACAGGAAAACTCTATAAATTTGCTTTATGTATCACTTCAAGGGTCTTTTGACACTGCTAAATGAAAACTTGGAGGTGATGTGGAATGTAAAAGGAAGCAAAGTTGGTTCTTTATCTTTCTTATACTGCTTTTCCAGAAAGTCAGCTAAGACCCATTTCTAGGAAATGCTTCCCTGGACTAAAGGAGCAACTACATTTGCTCTACTTAATGGACTGTAATAAAATAAACTGCCTCCTATTAGCAAGAAGGATCGTATCATCAGTTTTGTAATGCATTTTATTAGAGAACGTACAGCATCAGAATTTTTAAATGCAGTATGAGGGGAAGCAATGTATGAAACAGTTAAAGTGGGTGTCATACAATCACAACTGTACTGATAGTTTCCTTTCTCTCAAACATCAAGATAGCAATATTTATTCTTTAGAGCCATCTTTTCCCACGTAAACCACAGCACAAATTCCCACATTTTGCTTTCTATTTTCCATCAAAGCCATCTTGCATCTTTTTAGACAAAGAGTAGCTTGCAGAACATTCCTTCCTACTGAGGAACCTTTGGCAGGTGTAATACTCCAAAACTAGTGTGAGCATGGTTCAAGTACTTGGATTATATATTCTTGGATACTCTTCTCCCCCACTGACTTTGCTGCCGAGCAAAAACTTCTAGGTATTTTCCTAGACTAACTCTTCCTGGTCTTAAATGACATTCTAAACCAGGAACTTCTAAATTTCATCTGGCATTTCTGAGTGGGTATATTGTAAGTTAATGGGTATAATGTGTTTCTGCTGAAAATCAATAGAAGGCTTCACAATACTTTCATTAGAAATTGGAATCGGAAACTGGACAGGAGTCTAGTACACCTGATATATCTGTGATTCTCCTTGAGAAACCAAATGCCACATTATTTATTTCACTCTGTGGGGGCTGAGTTTAATAGCACCCACTCGGTAGAATAACACATCAGTTCCCTTATTGAAGGAGTCCTGACTGAGGAAGAGGCCAGAATGGGAGTGGAAGGGAGGAAGGCAGTGTCTGCTCCTTAGTGCCGTGGTCTCACTGCCCACGCTTGCACAGGGAGCGGGATGCAGGAGAACTGCTGCAACTGTTACTGCACCCTATTCCTCTTAACCATTTTGCTTATACCCCAATCCAAACTTGTCTCCTATCTATGAACTCTGCATTGTTAATCACATTCCAATCACTCTTTGCCCACTGAAATCTTTCTGTTGTTCCAGGCTGGTCACATCACCTGGGAAATGGGAGCTACAGCTGCTGTGGAGTAGGAGCAGCAGGTTATCCATGCTTTCCCCTTCCTCTCCCTGCAGACACCCACAAAACAGCAGTACTATGGCAGCCCCAGCAGCCAGCACAGCTTCACGTCGCCTGCTCCACAGGGAAAATCACTGGCAGAGCTGTGTTTTTCAGAGGGAAGCCTTGGTTTACATGGGGGCTGATGGTTTTGACTGTAAGCCTGCTACTTCACTGCTCCTTGAAGACTAGATGTGGCCTGTGGTTTGCCACTAGACTTTCTACAAAGCCAGCCTGATCCAAATAAAATGTTTCTCCCACCACAAGCTTCCAACGAAATTCACTTGCGGCATTTTCTAACCCCATCTTTTGGAGTTTGCCTTTGTGCAGTGGCTGTGTAGGAAGTCAGGAAGCAGAAGGGGAGGTGAGGACAGAGGGAACATGCCAAGCCCCCTCTACCTCCCATTGGGGCTGACCCCCACGGTGTTCGAGCAGCTCCTTGCTCTGCTGTGAGGAGCTTACAGTGCAGACCCTCGGCTCAGTCCAGCTGGTGACAGTGTTGTTTATACTCAACATGGACAACACTGATTACATCATGATAGATGTTTTTCATTCACATGCATGTTGGGGTAGTAAAATTGGTGTGGAACCAACACAGAATGATGTGGAAATTCCTACAAAAGTCAAATTGGGTGCCAGTTACAAATGATTTCCAGAAAAGCTGGAAAGTACAGAGTGTAAGTATAATTTTTTGTCTTTTTTTGGTATTTATTCAAGTGCAAAACATGTGGACCCTTGCCTGAATTCTTCTCCCTGTCCAGATTTCCACCAACCAATTATCATTTCTCAGATAGTTCCAATACTTGGATCTACATTGATCGTGGGTTTTTTGTTTCAAACAATATTCAATTTAGACTGGGATATATTTTTTAATGTTACTGGTGACTAAAAATATTTTCCCCGTTACCCAGTAAAACACAGTGAAGCCTCCATTCTAGCTTCAGAATTATATATATGGACATACGTATTTCTACATTAGTTGGTGAGGAATAAATTTGTTGAACAGTGAGGGTCAGGGCTTTGCCAGCAGCTGAAATGTGTTATTTATCAGCAGATCATTACAGTCAGCACTGCACAGCATGTGAACTTCCTCACGCCCCTCTGCCAAAGCTCCCCACATGGCTGACCTGCCTGCTGACTTGAGCTTCAAGGAGCTTCCAGTCTCCATCTGGAGATTCAATCTCTCTGCACTGCTTGTGCCTATGTGATAGCCTCACTTTTCCTTTCCCTTGGCCCCAGCACAGGAAAATAAAACCCTAAATGCCTGACTTGGGGACAAAGTTTCTCCACAGAGAGCCCTGCTCTCTCCCACTGATTTGAGTGGGAGAAGCCCAGGCTGTGACTGCCACCCCCTCTGTTTATTTTGGCAATAATATGAGTTGTTCAGCACACAACGATACAGACTTCTGTACATTGTAATGTCTGTAATTTAAATACTATTTGTGTCCAGGCTGTGACTAAATGTTTCTAAGATATTTCTAAATGTTCCAATAGAGGGGATCTATGGGAGGAAGAAAAGTGAATTGATTTGCTTTGAATATTTGGGATATTGTAATAGCAAAAGGTTCAAAAATTAACCTTCCTTAAAATGCCATGTGTTTTAGTTCTTGTGTCCCTTTTGTTTTTTCCTATTCCATTTTTAAGAACTTTTCAGGCAATGAGGACACCTGAAATTTCTGAAATCAGAGATGTCCAGAAAATGAAAGTCCTTGTCCATTTTCTCCTTATTAGAACACGTATCCTGAAATATCATCCAATGAATATACAGAGATATTTTAAAAGACCCTAAAACCTTGTTTATATTCAGAATTTTATGTTGGAGTTTGAGCTTTCACAGGCTATTAGAGTTGTCATTTGATTAGAACTAAATGATATATCCAGGTTATACGAAAAGAGCTGTGTCTCCCCGCAGAAGATGAAGAGTATCCTGGCTCTGCTACCATACCTAAGTAGAGTGCAACAGAGCAAATGGAGGTACCTGGAAACTCTACAATTCAATACACAGACACATTGGTGGCTATTTCTATAATGGAGACAGCACTCAGACTGGATTTAGCTCTGAACATTTTATGAAACAAGTACTTTCCAGTCTGAGGTGGTCAGACTGCTTCAAAGAGACCTGAGAAAGGCAGCTACAGAGGAAAAGCACACCAATGTTTTACATCAGTCTACACGTGCGAAATGTGACGTTAAAGGGTCTGCAACCCTTCTGGGAAGAATTTTAGGGACTCACAAACTGAGAAGATTAAAAACACAGACTTGGGAATATAAAACAAAAAAATATTTTATATTCTTTGGGAAATGTACAAGTCAGGAAAAGACAAGCAGAGCCAAAGCAGAGAGAAGCTGACTGTGTTTAGTTAATGTGAGGCAGATGAAGAAGAGATGCAGAGAAGAGCAGAATCCTGAATTTGTCAAACTGGAATTGCTCAAGACAGCCAGTGTTGCAAAGGCAGAAATCACATTCTCACTGCTTCTTCCTTCACCTCAAAAGTTTCATTTATTTGTTGACTCGCCTAGACCTTACAGAATAACACGTGCAAAGAGCTTTGCTGTCACATTGCCCAGACTTATACCACACCATCGCATCATGCCTGTGCAGGAGGTAGAATGGAAACTCCCTGGAGGTTTCCTTCAATGCCACAGAACAGTGCCTGGCAACAAGGACTTCTCAAATACTGACTTGATCTGAGAGCCTTTTGGCTTTTAACATTATTAATTATAATAACTTCCTAAATACTAATAATTTACTAATAATATTATCAAATAATAATCATAAATTAAAACATAAAATTAATAGAAAAGGGTTTGAATAATCCCAAAGAAACTGAAAATCCAAACTGAAGCACTGACTGAAATACAGCCACTGCTGGGAAGGACAGAACTGAGTGGCCTCCTTATAGCATATGACACACAAGGAACAAGGAGAATGCTACTATTTTAGCATTTGGAATTTAAACTCTGCTCTTATGCATCCTTGAGTGATGCTGAAGTGACTTTTATTTTAGGGGGACTCATCTGAATTCAATGTTTTCCTAACAGGAGGATTGATGATACAACGATGGAGCTTTTTCAGTCCTAGCAAGTCTTAGAGATATTTAGAACATGCATTGAAAACCAATGTCATGTGTCTTGTTCTGCACCACTGAAGATTAAGTTTGTTTCAGCAATGTACTTCTCCACCATGTTTTAAAATAACACTAACTAGTAGCTGATTAAAAAAACCATCCTCAGGAGAACCCCCTGCAGATGAGGTCTGCTTTTCTTCTGCAGCTCCTCCTGGGTCTGACCAGACAGACACATTAGTGAAACAACTGGATAATACATTAAGTAGAGAAGATTCATAGATTGGTGCTTTTGATGGATAGACACAAATCTGAGAGCTCAGTACCTTCTACTGAGAATACCCTGCCTCTCTGGCCCGGAATTTTCAATGTGCAACAAAGACTTCTCACAAAATCCCCTAACAAGATGCCAAGCACTTCTGCGTTAAGAAAGCCAAGGCTTTAGTGCAACACAATTTTCTAAAGTAAATTCCCTGAAACCCATACTTGAAATTTCCAATAGACTCCAAGATGTTCAAACAATAATCATAGTGAATCAAACCCCAAAATCATTCTTCTTTCAGTGCTGTGACAAGTAGATAAATATATTCATAAACTTAGTAAAAGAAGCTTGAAAAAAAAAGCCAGATTCTTGTGCTAATGTCTACCAAATATACTCACTGAGAGACAGAAAGTCAGATTAACTTCCACCAAAGTGACAGAGGTAAGATACTCTTGGATATTATTAAGCTTGCTACCTCCAGTTATCTTGATGAATTTGGTTTACAAGTCATGTGAAGTATATCTGCTGGCAACATGAGATGTACACCTGTGATGAACACCTCATGTTGCCACTTACAGAAAAAATGGTCACCCTTGCAATAGAGTCTTGTTTAAAGTATGAGAAAAGGAACAGATTATTCCTTACCTTCTCAGCATCTTGCTCAAAAAGCCGGAGTTGAAAGCACTGGTCCAGTTTCAACTTGCGGACATGCCACATCTGATGCAAGTGCTGCCGGGTAGAATGCAGCTTGTCTAAAAGGCTGGTGATCTTTGGCACAAGGCTTTGAAAATCTGCACTTCCAGGAATGCAGTTCCTACCAGAAAAACCATCACTGGATCTTATGCATTGTAATAACCTCTGACCCTCACGATCCAGTTCTTCCACAGGAGCTTTAATCACTTTTTTCTTAAGCTGCGTGTGCTCATCAATCAGCCTTCTGGAGCCCTCAACATCAACTGGAAACTCCTTCCTAGCCAACATTTCCTGGAGATCCTCCAGCCTTGATAACAAATGGATGGCACTGTTGAAAAACTCTTCCAAGGAGACGCGCAGCTCTATCCATTCATCGTGGTTGTAATCCAAGGACCCTTCGAACTCATCCGTCAGTTGAGAGGGATCTACGAGCTTTGCCAGGCCTTCCACAGACACCATGCTTGTCTAAGGGAGGGAAAAGGACAGCATTTAAATCAGGGACCATTTAATCAGAATTAACCGCACAACCCATAAACAGCGTGACGTGTGTTATTCTCCTCACCAATATATAATTGAAGGAACATTGTAAAAGACGTCAAGGACTGTATTTAATTTTGATGTATTAATTGGACAGATAAATTTACTACTAATGACATTTATTTATTTATTTATTAAAAGATGTGATATTTACTGGAATAATGCCTGTCTTTTTCAGCTGGCCTGACTATCAAAAGCATGTGGTGAAAATGCTTCTGCCACAGATTTCATCAGCCCAGTTGGACATTGAAGACTTCTTATTGCAGCTTTTGGATATCTGGACATGGTTGTTCACTAAACAGGTACATGGTACTACAGGCAGTCTGCTACTTGTGTTACACAGAAGCAAAAGTTTCAGGTATATGAACTCCAGCAGGTATTGCAACCTGCCATAACAGAGACTATGATGGGTTTCTTCTTCCAAATTATTCCAGTTGGCTTTTTGCCACTGCTTCATATTAGCAATTTCTAATGCAATTAAGCCAAAATCAATGTAAAAGTGAAATGTCATTGAAGTATTAACAACTAGAATTTATTGCCAATAGAAAGTACTGCTCACGAATCATACACAATCAATGAGAAATGGTTTTAATTCATTCAGACTCAGTAAGTGGTGACAGAGAAAAGCCCTGGGTGTCTGGAAAGCAGATTACAGTTAAAGGACACAGCAACTGACAGCTTTTCCCATTTGTTTTAGACAAACTACTTCTTTCTGAAATTAGCAGCATAGGGTTTCATATGTAACTAGAGATTTTCAGTGCTGTCATGTTAACACCCAAGCTGGCAGCCCTTAAAGGCTTGTATCTTCATCAGTGACTGCACATCTATCCCCTAAAGATCAGGCCTCTAAAGACTGTCAGAGCTTGTGCTCTTCGGAAATGGAGGCACCCAATAATCACAGCACTCTCGTAAAAGTCATCTACAAAGAAAAACACCTAAAATCCTACCATTATCTTGAATTATGTCCAAAATAGTAGGCTAGCCAATAGTTAAAGGTTAATAATAGGCTTTTTCTTCCAAGTTGTATGCATTCAAAAATATCAGGCATTCTGGAGTGTATTAAAATTGAGATTGTATTGAACTTAATCTTAGAAGAAAGATTATTTTAAAATGTTTTTGCAATATTCCACGCTTTGAGGAAAAGGGAGGACAGTGGGAAGGTAAGAATGTAGCTCCAGAGGGTTTTCAAATTTTTAAACCTCTTGACCTGGACACTAAGGCCTTGAAGATAATTCAGAGTTTAACTGCCTGTCAGGGAAATACTTCTCTTCATGGCTAACATTTGGGCATCCCCCTGCAGTCTGTCCAGCTAATGGAAACATTGCTCTAATCATGGACAGAATCTGACATAAGATAGTAGAAAGGCTTTTCATTTCTTGAATTCTGCAGAAATTTTATTCAGGTTTGATTTTTTAAGCAGTTCTTGAAACTCTAATGAAAACAATTTTAGTGAGGCAGGTAGATGCTTACTGTTTCCTAGGCATTATTCATCCTTTTTGAAATCAATTTAAAAAGTGCTGTCCATTATTTAGACTCTTTCATCAGGAGAAAGAAAATAATCTTGAAGGCACCTCTGAATTAATGCTAAATAAGCTGCCTGGTCTATTCCTCAAAGTGACAGGAAACTTTGGAATGCACATACATCAACCAAACACTTTTCTATTTCTGGGTGAAGATCTGTGT
>VYZT01059596.1:1936-12897 GCA_013400735.1 Pomatostomus ruficeps | reverse complement strand
ATGCTTTACTCTGGACTGTGACACAGAAACACTGTGCCAGAGTCGTACCCCACAAAGTCCAGTTCACCAGCCTCCACTAAGGGTCCTACGGTGCCCTGGCACACACGTAATGCTTCCATTAAGCTCAAAAGAGAAATGTGGCCTTAAAACTGACACTGGGTACTGCTGAGTTAGTGGATGGGGTAATTCAGCGGCGACTTCCATTGCCTTCCACTGCAGTGTGTTCCTGCCAAGGCCCTTGTGTTTGATCCCAGCTGTGGAGAATTGCCATGACAGGTCAATGCAGAGAGGGTACCTGTGAGCTGCCCCACATAAATCAAATAAATGTGGGCCATATTGACCTTGTTTGATATTCACAGTTCTTATGAGAGAGCATGAGCTGCCCAAGAGCCTGAGCTTATTGATAAGCAGCAGCATCCCAAAGAATCCTTTCACTAGAAGTTCCTTGATTGTGCTGTGTACATTGCAGGGTGGACCACAGCTTAGGAAACCTTTGTTTGAATCATGGAATTGAAGGACTCAAACCATTCTATGATTCTGAGTGTCTACAGATGGTTGAATAGACAGTGAAAGCTCTGACTTTCCTCCTCTTGTCTAAACATTTGTGAACCATGGGACACCCATGTGAACAGCCCTACAGACAAAGGCTCAAAGGCACTCACACACAAAAAGAAAATACCCTTAATGCGTTCCAGCATGTACAGCAAATGAGTCCAGAGCTTTTTAAACAATACAGACTCAGAGCTGTAACTATAAAGAATAACTTGGTCACAGTTTACTCTTTATAATCATCACGACAACTCTACATAATAAAAATATACATCAAGCCTCCAGAAAGTATTTATTAATTTTAAAAACAAACAAATGTTCTAAAAATACATACTTGAACCCTGTTACTTTATCTCTCGACTTTGAAATTTTATAAAGACATTTACTAAAGCATTTACTTAGAAAGATATTTACTAAACTGGAGAATTGAAATTCAGTGTTGGATAGACACTCATACCCTTGGGCTACTATGTGACTGCCCCTCAGTACCCATATATGTTTTAAACAGAAGCTCGCCATGTCCCAGTGTTGTCCTGAGTTTTGCAGTTCTTCAATGTTTCTCTTTGCTGTAGTACTTTCTCATGCATGCTGTTGTAAACATGGCCATGTTTTTGCTAACTGTCCTTGTTGTTTTCATTCCATTCTCCTAGGCGGAGACATGTGATGGATTTTTCCTTTGACCAGTGTGATTGAGAGGTGGTAATTTCTACCTCCAATCCACGGTGATTTCTAAGAACATATAAATAAAGGTCAGAAAGTTCTGCCCCCTCTCTTTTAGCTCTCTCTTAGCTCTCTCCTTGCTCAACCTGGTCAACTGCGTGTGTTTTCTTTGTGTCCAAACAGTGCGACATCCCAGAACTGTCCTATTGCTGATCTCTGCACAGACTCCCTCCCTCCTGCTCCCTGTTCTTCTGCAGCCACACAAGTCCCTTCTCCTCCCCACTGCCCCATCCCCCTCATTCTCCATAGGCAGCAATGCCAATGTCACTGCACTGTGGTGGCAGCTGCCCCTGCCAGAAGCGGTGATGTCAGTGAGCGGGAGGGATCTCTGAGGGTAACAAACCCATACTGGGGCAGCCTGGCTTTGAAGGCACTTATGGGATAGCAAGTGGGAGTTATTTTGATAGCTGAATCCTCAAAGGTACCAAGGAATGTAGAGACTTATTTAATCAAAGCAAAATTTATGAGTTGACTGGATTTTGTGAAATAGGTAAAAATTTAAAAGCACTTAAAATGTGATAATAACGTAAAATTGTGTTAATGAGTAACACCAACCTGATTCCCCACAGCAATTCATGTGTGCTTGCAAGAACAGGTTGAAAATAAGGACACATTTGTATCACACTGACTTCAACAAAACTTAAATAGATACTTAAATACAGCCCTCTAAGAGCTATAGCCAAATCCTCTTCTGCATTCCAGAGATGCAAAATCTGTGTCTCTCTGAAATTAAAGGATTGGTAAGACAGCCAACAATATAAATGTTTCTCAGTGAATTATTAAAAAACAACACATGACTAAGTCATGGCAGAGAATGATTGATGTATGAGCACTTCATGCACCTGAGTTTTGCTTCTTTTTGGGTAAGAAACTGAAATTCACAGACAACTGAAGTGCTCTAAAGAACGCAGCTAGTTTGTCTTCATCAACAACACAGTTAGTAAAATTCCCCTTAATTATGCAGTTATTATATACTTGTTACTTCTCAAAGGACATGCCTGAGGCACCTTATCATTCACATGAGTTGTTAATGTTACCCCTGAATTGTAAAGCTCAATTAAATGAAAAGAGGTGACAATTTAGCAAATGTCTTTTATTAAAAAAAAAAAAGGCACTAGTGGACGTTTGGTAGAGGTAAATGAACAAACTCATACATTTGTATCTAGAAAACTGTATCTTTAGCATTTTGGCTGATTCGGTGTTGCGTTGGGGTTTTTTTCCTATGAGAAACAAAGAAAAGACTTAATGCAACACCACCAAAAATAAATACCACAAAAAAAAAAAGCCTCAGCAAAATGAACTACATGAACCTCTGGAATGAAACATGCAAATCATTCCACCACTGTGCTCAGAAAACAACCTGATGCCAGGGCATCAGCCCACTCCTGCCACCTGCCCTTGGATTTATATTTTGCGTTCAATCCCAGGGGTTTTTTACCTGAAGCAAAGTTCTTACCAGAGATAATGCTTTACCATGCATTTCTGAGTGGCTCTCACCTCAAAGATGAACTTGGAACTGCCAAAGTTTGTTTTCTGCTTCTGCCAGAAATTATCCGGTTTTATAATCAGGGCAACATGAATCTCAGCAGGAAAGGCTTCTTGAAGGGTTTTTAGGAGAGGCTTGATCAAATCCCATTTGGATCCCCGCATATCGATAATAACAGTGAATCCTCGTTTGCAAACATCTTCGCTGCAGGAATAAAAGCATATCATGATTATTAATATTGTGGGCAGCCACACTGACTTCTGTTGCTGGTGTTTGGTGCTTCAGAGCAAAGCAAGGAATGATTCACATAAAAGAAGAAAGATAGTACAGTATAAAGGGTATAAGAAAGGTCATATTAAATTGACTATAATGTAATTCACATGAAATTCAAGTGTCTAGATTACAGTTTAATCTCTCATTTTCCAAATGTGTAATTCAAATATTCATTAAAAACATACATACTTTCACAAAACTGAAAACAGGATCAAATACATCTGTATAGAAGCTCTTTATGTGTACACACAATGAACTCTGCTTTCAACATAGTGAACCCACAGCCAAAGTCAACAAGCAGGGTCCTGTGCTCTAGCATAACTGCCCACTTGTAAGTTTGAGTGCCTTCATTTTTAGAGGTCCCTTTAAGGGCTTTCTAAAAAGTTTCACTTCCAGAAAGTGTCATTTCCAGAAAAGTGCCTGGCAATTACTCCCTGACAGGAAGGCCTTTGTGACTCAGCATGTGCACCATTATCCATCGGGGCCCTTTTCCCTCACGGTTGATCTCCCACGTGCTGCAGGACATTTTTCAATCTACAGTCAGACTTTTCTGCCAGCCCATGCTCCTCCGTTCTCAGAAGTCCAAGGCAGTTAGCAGGCCTGGTCACTGGCAGTGCATGGGGCCCAACATCATCACAGCATTCGCTTGCAAACACATCTTCTCTTTTTCCTCATGAGAAGAGAGGAGAAAGAATGAAAGGACATGTCAACTCTAGTCAAGTCTGTGCAGCTTTCAGCATAGCTTTTCAAGGGCCATAGTAGTATTTATCCTCAGAAAAAGAGGTATGTGTATCATGCAGAAATTGTAAGACTGTATAGCCTCTACAGGAATATTCCCAGTGCACAGACACACAGGAGGATTTTCACTACACTCTACCTATTTTAACTTCTTAAAACACTCTTTCTGCTAATAAGATTCATCTCCTACATATTCCACGGAAAACAACTCTATAAAGCTTACAACTAGGTTTCTGGGCTGGAACAAGTACAGGAATATTCTTCATAGGAGGTACACTGGACTCATATATGCTAGGAGAGTTTGCTAACTTGAACAGTCTCAATTTAGTGCCAGGCAGAAGCACTCAGAGACACCAAGCTTGGTCCTCTGCCTTAACATTACTGGCACATCCAGAGCACGCTGCATACAACAGTCAGTGCAAAGAAAAGCTAGGGAGACCAGGCACTTCCAAACACTGTCAGGAATATAGATCTTTTTATTCTCCTTTTACCTACTGCTGAAAGGTCAGACATCTGATCCTTTCATAACTAATGCCAAAAAAAAGGCTGTAAAAGAAGCTTTGTTGGTGGTGCTACCGCCTCTTGACTTTTGGAACAAGAGCTGAGACAAGGAATTATCAGAAAGCGATGAATAGAAAGAGGTTTGTGTTTTGTGTTATTTTTCTTGCAAAGCTTTATAGGATCTTCAGGAACTTCTGCCAAATCACTGATCCCTGTTATACTGAACTGACTTTTCCAAGGATTTCTTCAAACACTTGACAAAGAGATGCAGGAGCCAGACGGACACGTGGAGAGCCCCAACAGTGGACAAGTAACAGCCAAGTGCAATCTGCCTCTTCTGATATAAATAAATAAATGCACCATCACCACCCATTGCAACCACAGCAAGGCATAGACAATATTAGCTTCATTCCAACTCCCCTCACCACTAGCAACCTCCCAACTTACCAAATCTGATGTACAATAGTAAGTTAATACTGAGGAACAAAATAAAAACCAGTTTCAGTAAGCAGCACAGGAATGTCTTAGAAGACTGAAGTCCTCTGCTTATGAACCTCAACTAAAGTCTTAAACACAAGCAGATCCAAAATCAAACCCTGTCCCCAGCTGTAGAGCATGCCAGCATGATACCTTGACACCCTTGATGACGTACCACAATGACCAGAAGTTCAGCCTGCATTAAAACAGATATTCCAGGTAGGAAACCAAGAAATGTAACTGTGGGCTGGAGTCTGTCTGCTGAAGGTTTCCAGCCCCTCCAGGCCTGTGAGGTGCAGAGAAGCAGTGGAGGGAGCAGGCAGTACAGCCACCCATTCCCATCAGCACATTGTGCCCAAGCATGCACGTGTGAAAAAATGCTCCCCAACACCCCAAACCCCTGCTGTCCTAGTTCTGGAGGCTTCACAGCATATTTTCAGGAGAAGAAGAAAGGGCAACTATTCCCCAGCTTTTTCTAGTGGACACAGAGAATGGCCACTGATCCTGAGGACCAGGCTGGGAACACTTTCTGATTATTCTCCTGGAACAAGCAGTTATTCACTACCAGCACTAGCCACAATCCTTGTAATTAGACCAAATTTCCAACGAGCTTAGTATGTTTTCAAGTATGAAACAGAAAGGAAAAAGGGATGGAAAGGGAGGAAAGGAAGAAGAAAAATCATAGAATTCTTATGTTCAAAACATATCAACATGTAACCACTTACACCAATAATACGAAACTCCAAACAATGCTCTTTATTACAATTTCCCTATTTCATTCATCACATAGGAATGTAAACTCCTGCATGAAATATAAAATTACAAAGGTGGGTACCCCTTTTCAGTTCTAGTGCAGGAAACACGCAAATGGATGGTATTTATCATTTTGAAAAAAATCTAACTATTTCAAGAGTGTTGTACATATTCTTGCAGAAGTAGTTCTGCTTCCACTTTTTGCCTTTAATGCAATGAATGGTACCAACCTGTAACAAGATCCGTGGGTCTGTAGTCTCATCTACACAATTTGATCCCCCCAGCACAGTGATAACTCCACATTCTTCTGACTTTTTGCAGAACATTAGCACCTGATTTCTAAACCTGCTTGTCAAAAGCTATTATTTAAGTTTTTAAACTGTTGACCGACAGAAAGCTGCCTGCTCATCATTTCTACTTTCAATTGTAGAGCTTGCTGTGGAGAGGGTGCCTCGCAGAGCACTTATCCTGCACAACAGCTAGCCAGATACTAATCAGGTACTAATATCTCAAAGAAAGAAGTGGAAGATAAGAAAATTATTTAGATTGTAACTTCTTCAGGGCAGGGACCATCTGCCCTCCTGCATTTGTTTAAAGAGCCTGCCTTGCTGGAGGTCTCCAGTTACCTATATTCATACTACAGTCTTCAGCTGTCTGGAATAAGTTCCAATAAATTACTTTTCAGGAAACCATAAATGCAAATCCAGGGAATTAAAAATAATGAGTAATAATGGTCTGCAAAACCAAAACTGAACATGCATGTCAAAGTACAAAAGGCTTACATAAATGTGGGGACACCTCACAGGAAATTAATTAAGAAGAAAAAACCAACATTACAAAAAGGCCAAAATTCAAGTTGCAATATCCAAATATTTCCAGCTATTGACAGGGTCCTAAAAAAGTTGGCCTAGACATAATGAAGCTCCAAAACACTCTGGTGAGGCAATCTGGGATGATTTGTCATCTCTGACAGTCAGTCATTTTTCTTTGGTTACCTCAGCAGCGATTGAGGAAATGACCCGAGGTTCCTTTTGAATAGTCTAGCCATGCTTATTAACTTTATTGCTTAAAAGCAACAGCTCAAACCCTTCCCAATTTAGCAATTGATTGGGAAAAGCATCAGCAGCAATCAAGCTTCCTCCACATTTTCCAAGCAACACATGCCTTATTCCTGGCTCCCAAGATGATATATCAATACCCATATCTATTACACACAAGTAACCACTTTAGTACAGCAATTAATGTTGATTGTGGTGCTTAATTTTTTCCGGTATTGATATTTGACCAGAAACTGGAAAAAACACTCAAATCAAGGTATTTGGACAATCCATCAGCCTTTTGGTTGTGCTCATCTGGACTAGATTTGCAACGGTGAGCACAAAATATTTGATAGTTGATAAGTCATTTCAGTTGCTCCACTGCTTTTAAGCAAAGACAAAGACCAGCTTCTAAGTCTAATAAAAATACCCTAGAATATTTGTGAAAATAATACTTATGATCTGAATTTTTTTTAAACAAAGGGCATAAAATTGAAACTCAGAAGCAGATGTGATAATTTTGTAAAAATAAATGCCTCTGTTTTGGTTTCTAGGGTACTTTCATAAGGTTATTTTCTCAAATTTCCTCTTTAATTCAGGCACATTCTAAATTGTATTTTCTTTGGCAAGAGCTGGCTTGCTGGGTACCAAATGAATTTAAGGAGTTCATGCTTTCTGATTAATCTTTCAGATACCTATTGATTATGTGTATTTTTCACCCTTATGGTTTGGCCAAAGCTTCTGGCATTTTGAAGTTTCAGGGCTTGATTAGCTGAAATAACATAATATTTCCATTCCCATTTTGCAGTCATGAGTTAATGATGAAGCAGCACATTTAGCATTCCTGTTGGACCACTAAAAGCCCAGATCCGACATGTCCAGCATCTCATTCTAAATATGATTTGTTACCAGGGAGCGCAAGATCTCTTTTGAGGTGGGTCAGCATAACCTTGTCAGGAGACACTGTCAGAATAGCAAGTAGCTCTTCCAGCATCAATACATAAGAGCAAAATCTGCGGGAAATTAATTATTTAATTAACCACTGTTCCTTTGACAAATGTGGCTCTAGTCAGCCAATTGGTTCACAAGCTGATGGTGGAAATGGGGGAGAGAGAGGAGGAAAACAGGTATGTGAAAGCTTCTAAGCACAAACTGTTATCCCAAAGGCCTCATTTCATATTTCTGCTGCCTAGTCTCCATATCAAAATGCACCAAGGATCACTTCAGTAATTTATGTGTTAATATTTTTGATTAATCACAATTTTTTATTCATTTTGTGTGTGGTTTATTTACTCAGCTTGAAAACAAAACTAGACAGAGAAGTTTATAATCAGCATCACTTACAGACTTTCATACTTTGGTTTCACATCACCATGTTGAGCCTGAAGTTCACCTTGTCAGTAGAAACAGTCCGTATCTATATTCATAATATACTTTCCATTATATTTAGAGGACCAGATAAAGTGCTTTTTAGTAGACTTGTTTGCCCAGAACTCCTCAACCAGCATTATTTATTATTTTGTTCTATTTAGTACTTCTCAGCAAACTGTACCTTGCTTATTATCCAGTTAAGAGATGTGTTCCTGCACTGTCACACTGTCAGCCTGAGCTGTCACCCACATCCCCCAGTGACAGCGGCTGCTCAGTGGCATGAGACAGTGGCTTCTCAAAGATCCTGGGACATTTGTGACTCCTAATCCTCGCATCTCCCTGTGTGCTGCTGTATCAGAGACCAGGGGAGGAACTTAGTGATGCACAGCCCAAGAGCACCATTACTCTGGAGTAACAAGTCACAACAAGCTCCCACCAGAGAACCCCAGCTAGCTAAAAGACTGGAGGTGAACAATCTTCATCCTAGATTTTCCTTCTTACATTTTCAAACTTGGTTTCTCAATGCTTTTTTGCAATTAGAGGAGAAACAGCCACCCAGACTCCACTTCCAATTAATCCTTTCTTCCTTACTGTGACCTAAATTTGTTTATTCTCTTTCAGCACAGGAAAGGAATCACTCATTCTCATTCTTCTTTTTTACAAAGAGGGAGAAAAAAAGAAATCAAAGCCAGTTTCACAGTGGCTGGAGCTGGACATAAAGCAGCCATCTAGAGAAATTCCAGTGACATGTTGTAAAAAGACTTGGAGCCAGTGAGGGGTTCAGGCAGAGACAAACCTCCTGTCTCTGGTTTCCAGCCACTGCTGTTAGGGGACATGAGGTGTGTCTGTGAATGGCACAAGAATGCAGATGTGTGGGCTGTACAACATCCACATTCAACCCCTGCCTCTGGCCCCAAGTCAACAGGAAGGGAACAGAAAGGCAGAAAAAACCCAAATACTTTGGCAGAAACTAACTGGTGCCAGATGGGTTCTCCTGCTACTCTCAAGCAAGCAAGTCATTTTGGTATTCGATTTTTACTTCTAAGGAAAATGGCTCTGAACTCAAAGCAATTCTGTTGTAAAATGATGTAAGCTGGGAAGAACAGACACCAGCTAGGTGTAAGAAAACCTTTTTCCAGTATGTAACCTGGATCCCGTGAGCTCCTGGGAGTCGTTCTGAGAGGTGCAGGTCCCACTGGTACCTCTGTCAGGGTTCAGCAGGGTTGTGTTGTGCTCTTTTCTACCCAGGTAAAAATCCTGAACTGCATCCTTACAGCCCAGGCCAGAACTGGGACCCAGAGCTCTGCAGGCATTTGGCCTCCTATTTAATTGAGCAAATAAACACTATTTGAGAAGCTTCCTGTCTTCATTCAAATAGCAAACATATAAAACACAGCTGTGTCCAAAAAAATGCATGATCACAGCTTTTAAAGCCAAATCTGGAGGACAAATACTATCATTTTTCACATTCCTGTTAAGTTTCTGATGGTAAATGATGCCTTCATCTAAACCCATTTACCCTCTTCCCCTTTTGTTGTTGCACATCTACTATATTTGGATCAATATCTGGCAGGTCTTCCTTGAAACAGCTGCTGAGATAAATATGAAATTAATCAGGGCTTTGTTTTTGTTGAAGCAGGGCTACATTTAAAGATTTGTTACTACAACAAAGAAATAGTTGAACAGTAAGTACTATTCAACTCTCTCTTGAGCATTTAAAGTCTTGTATTTGAGATGATTTAGCAGAAACAAAACAAAAATGCTTTACCAAAAGAAAATTATATGTTCTTGACATTTGCTGGAAAAAATAAATATTAGGGTTGTGTTGAAATATAAACACACCATTCTTGAAAAGGTTTGGATGAGTAGAGGCTATTGGAAGCAAGTTTGAAGATTCAAATCCATTGGATTCCAGAGGAGAAATAAATATATACGGCTGTGCTTAGCACAGCCAAACTACTAAGATTCAGAAAATAAATGTTTCTTTTTGCCTGCACTGTGAGTTTTTTCCACAGTTCAAGCAAGGAGACCATGAAGCCCATTTCAGACACTGTCACTGTGAAGTTTAGTCTATGGTCAGCACTGCCAGATTTTCACATGAGGAAAGGGATACTTCATCTGGGCACCAAGTGCTTAGGCTCTTAGACACGGCATCCTAATTTATCAGTTCAAACACCAGTGACTTAACAAGCGAGTGAATGGAGCAGGGTGAACAGCTCCAGGAATTCCAGTCAGCGCCATAAAACACAGTCACCCCAGAGTGGAAAGCCTCCAGATTGCAAATACATACATTTCCTTGAAACGCGTTGTGGGAGGCAGAGAAACCCATGGGAAAGGCCTTTTATAGCATAAAGAAGCCTGCAAACATGTTCAGCTCATGCAAAGGATGATTAATGTAGGTCTAGACAGTCAACAACAGCACCTGGTAAAATCCAGTAATGTCCACAGGCAGACACCATGCCAAACTCCTTCCTGATGCAGGCAGGTATAAGCACTCTGGGACTTGCACATTTGATCCAGGGCTCGACTGACCTCATAGATGACGATAGGAAAAAAACCTCTTCAAAGACAGTAAAATCACTTTTTATACATAGTAATGACATCTCTTGCAGTAAGCACTCATCAGTTCCCATGCCCTGCTCCTGGCAGTGCAGGAGAGCAATGCACACCCATTTACAGAAGAACTGTAATTAAAATAAGGATCTAGGGAGAGAAGATGAGAAGTTACACATCAATTCAAAGTAAGATATTTCAGGATGAGAACAGGTTCTCGTGAAAGTATTAATAAATTTAAAACTCAAAAAAGGCTTCTATAACAGCAAAATATTCTGGTTTACCTTTTCAGATTTTAATTTTGTTCCTTTTTTTCATCAGTCTACTCAGAAAAAAAGAGGACAAAAACTTAGAATTTTATCAAAATATTTTGACTGACATAACATTTTAGAGGTATGTTTGTGGGGAATTTCTACATCTTTTGGATTTTTCCTGATTTAAAAATTTGCACTTCAAAATAGTCAATTCCTCCACAACTAGCTTAGCTTCTGCCCATTTGCAGT
>VYZT01059594.1:33456-47164 GCA_013400735.1 Pomatostomus ruficeps | reverse complement strand
TAGGCCATATGGCATCATGCTCACCATGTAAAGCTAGTGGAGAAAGGAGGAAAGGGGGACATTTAAAGTGATGTAATTTGTCTTCCCAAGTTATTTACGTACAAAAGAGCACTGTTCCCCGGGGGATGGCTGAACACCTGCCTGGGATGAATGAAGGAGAAGGGTGAATGAATTCCTTGTTTAGTTTTGCTTGCGTGTGTGGTTTTGCATCACCTACTAAACTGTCTATCTTGACCCAGAGTTTTCCCATTTTTGCCTTTCTAATTCTCTCCCCTATCTCACCAGGTGGAGGGATTAAGTTATTACCCATATGGGGCTTAGTTGCCAGCTGTGGTTAAACCATGACACACTTTCACAGACCCTAAATGAAATGAAAGATAATGAAATGACTATTCACAGATAAGAAACTAGTTGAAAAAGTTGGATATAAAAAATATCCCTTAGTAATTATCTGAAAATCTTGTGATATAACCATAAATGTGCATTAAAACCCCCAAACACAATGAGGGAGGCTAAGAAAAAATTTTGCAGAATAATTGTTGATTAGTTGTCTAATCATTTATCTTCATTTTACCAACATGCTTTACAGCGTGTCATACATACAACAATGCTTTAATTTTTTCCTTTTGAAATTCAAAGGCTATATATTTCACTTAAGAGTAGGAATTGCAATAATTTCAATTTTTGAAAGAGATGGGAGTTATAGTAAATAAAGTTATGTGCAATTACTGTTGATTAGAAGGTAATGACTTCAGAAGACCCCATCTCTGCTTTTGAAGTAGAGTTGCTCAGTGCAAAAAAAGATGTTAAACATGCATCAGACTTTTCTTTCATAAACTTTTAACTGGAACATTCTTACATGCAGCATAAGGATTTGCAACATGAATTTTTTTTTGCTTCTCCTTATTTGGTTTTCTTCAGATACCCAGAATTGTTGTTAGGAAATTAATTGTTCTAGGTTACAATAATTTCTTTTTTTAGTCCAGTCCATTATGCTTCAAATTTAGATTTCCCTTGTTGAATATCAAACATGTATTATTTCAGGTTAATTTTCAGGTGAAAGTTCTATTTTATTCTCAAATAACTCTGCATTGTAAATTTATATGAAACAGGTTGAAAGTATTCAGTATTCAGGTAATCCAAATGAAACAGGAGGATGATCATGTGAAGAGTCACAAAGATGAGATAGCTTCTGTATACATATTAATGCACAGATGATTTATGTGATAATTACATCTCTTTTTCAATCATGACAAACCATAGAAAAACTAAATTGTTTGAAAAGAAATATATTTAAAACAAAATTTAAAAGTGGAAATTTAAGGTTATGGTCCCAAATATTATGATAACATTATGTAAAACTGCAATTGGTTTATTGACATGGAAAAACATTGGGTTTAGTGGGTCATATCATATTTGTTAACCAGACATATGGTGTAGAAGTAATTTCAAACGAATATTTGCTGAATGTTATAGTACAGTTACCCTGTGGTTGCCATTACTACAACACAAGAAACTAATCTATCTCAAATACAACTTTGTCACAGCAGTTAGAACAAACTATTTTTAATAGCACCTCCAAGCTTCGAGCTATGGAATCAAATCAGTCAAGGAAATCAGAATATTCTCCTAGGTGGTTCCTCTGGCTCCAAGATTATGTTCAGCTCAGACTGAACACAATATAAAAGTAAACAAGATTGCACCACATTTTTTAAAATGAGACTTTGTACCAGGAATGCTTTTACATAAAAACATTGCTAATGTGGTTAATTTTTGAAAGCTAACCTTTTATTTCAGGGAAGTAAAGATAAAAACAGTGGGGTCACATCAGAGAGAAAGGCCTGTTGAGCAGAGTAATTACCTTCACCAGAAGGTATCTTGCATAACCAGAAGCATTAATTGCAAAAAAAAATAACATATCTCAAAATATTTTCTTACAAAAATGACAATATTTTGGTTTTACAAGGTATTTTTATGTGTTTTTATAGGACTTCTAAAATATTTTCTAAAAATTCTGATAGTTTTCATTCCATAGTGTGATTAAGTAGTAAAGCGACTTTCTCCTACCCTCCTTCCATTCTTTTTTCTCTTATCATTCAGATTTTTGTAAACTGAATAAACCCAACCACTTTTTCTAAATCTTGACATGAGGTATTCTACCCTAGCTGAGCTAATTCAACATGAAAACTTCATTTCTATCAGCAAACACAAAGAAAGAATTGTGATGGGAATATAAATGTATTGATCTATGTGAAAATTATATTGCTGAGCTCTCTATAATTATATGTCACAATATAGTTTGCCACCGGGTAGACTTATTTTCAACAAGCTCCCAGAAAGATTTTTTAAAAATATGTGCTTGCTGAAGTGACATAAAAATACTCTACTATCCACCTGTTTGGTTAGAATAAACAATCTGTAATCTTAGAAACAAGCTGGCAATAAGCTGATAACATACCATCAGACGTGATATTTGGAAATCAAGTTTATTGATTTTCATTTTTACTAGTTTTAGTTTCCCTATGCTGCCATAACATGTTGTGCAAAGTCATTACATGCCATTCTGATTTAAAAAAAAATAAATTATAACTCGGAGCTGAAATTGTACCACTACAAATGGAGTAAATGATCCCTTGGGCAGCAGCAAATACTGTCTGTTGATGAGTACAGATAACCTTTGTGTAAGTTACATAGGAGAATGAGTTAATTATGCATGAACTGCTGGAAGTTGCTTAAAATAAGCCACTCAAATGCATTTTCTCACTCTGTTAAGCAGCAAGTGTTGTAAGTCTACCCTTGTTTCTTTCTTTCTTAATAGTCTTGCTGCCACTCAGCTTTCATCTTTCATTAAGATTGTTTCTGGTGCTGCTTTAGGTGCAATATAACATAATGACAATGAAAGCTGCCTGAAGACTACCCCACTGCAATTTTCCTCTGTTACAAAGACTAGTCTATCAGAGTTAATATCTGCCATAACAGAGGATAGACCCATTTCCACTCTGACACATTTTGGAATAATAAGATGAAAGTGGTATATGTCTGCTTACTCTAAATCTCTTTTTATAATGCTTATTCTTTCACTTATTGTGCCTACACCCAGTTGGTGTTTTTTAGTAAACAGCATATTAAGCTGATACAAAGGAGCTGTAATTAAAGTGCAAGAAGACTAAATAGAACATTTGAATTATACCAGTGATGCAATTTACTGTTGATAGTGTCCAATGATCAAGAACTTATTATCTGGTATATTTTCCACATCTCCAAGGGAAGCTAAGAATAAAACCATGGAACTCCTTAGAGGTCTGAAGACTGTACCTTTTGTTCATTTCTCAGAAAATATGCCTTAGGTAAAAGATTTGTTATTTATTTTTCTTCCTCTTAATTTTTTCCCTCTCTGTGTAAACTACTACTTTCTGAAGGATGTATAATAAGAATTTTCTTCTGAATATGTAAACCCTGTATTTTAAATGGAACATAGTTTTGTAGCTGGCCGCCTTCTAAATGCTTCAGCAGCTGTATTACTGTGTATTTAGAAAGACTTGAAGGATTATGATCCTGAAATCTTTTTTTATCACACTGTAGTAGTGTGATAAAAAAAAACTAGTAGTTTTAATAAAAGCAATGCCTCTTCTCTACAAACCTTGCTTTACTTTCACACATAATTGTCATGGATGAGGTAACAATTGTTGCAGTGAACAATGTTAATCCTTATATCTCTAGTAAAAGGGTTCAGAGGGAGCTTTTAAGCACTTAAATAAAAAGGGAAGATTTCCAGAGGTTCTCAGCACTTGCTTGTGAGAGTTGTCAGCTTCCCAGAAACTTTGAAAAACAAACCAAAGCATCTTGATACTATACAGCTCAGCACCATCTTACTGGTCACCTAGGTTTTTACAAGACATCTGGTAAGTCCATCACACATGTTCCTATAGCACAGTTCAGTGCTGTGCAGAGCTTGTGCTACAGAGCCGGTTGTATTTCACTAGACTTTATTTTAAGCAGGACCGTGGTGTCCTGCTCAGCAGGAGGGAGGTAATTTTTACACAGCAATACGTGTGTCAAAATTTCTGGTACTGTCTTACAATTCCAGAGTTTGTTCTGGCATTACAATGTGCTTCCATGCATCACTAACTGTCAGAATGCTAGCAGCCATCATCCAAAAACCTGGACTCAAGTCTGGAAGAAGACTTCTGAAAATGTTGACTTTTCTCACCTTTCTGTGGTTTGAGGCAGAACCACAGAACAGCAAAATCAGCTGGGTTGGAAGGGACCCATCAGGATCATCGAGTCCAACTCCTGGGCCTTCACAGGACACCCCAAGAATCACACCATGGGCCTGAGAGCATTGTCCAAACACTTCTTGAGCTCTGTCAGGCTTGCTGCTGTGACCACTGCCCTGGGGAGCCTGTTCCAGTGCCCAACCGCCCTCTGGGTGAAAAACCTTTTCCTGATATCCAGCCTAAGCCTCCCTTGACACAACTTCATGCCATTCCCTTGAGTCCTGTCACTGGGCACCACAGAGAAGAGATCAGTGTCTGCGTTACAAAACAGGTTCGACTTCTGTGNTCTGCGTTACAAAACAGGTTCGACTTCTGTGAGAAGTCTATGCAGCAGAGGGGGAAGATGTTGGAAAATTCTTTTAGCACGTAGTATATAATCCCTATATTCTTGGTTAATGCTTAGTTTTGTACCCTACAGTGGTTAGAACAATTGCCAGAGATTAGCATGGTCTTGGGGTAACTCCCTATATCTGTGACTAATAAGTCATCTTCCAGCTAATGCTTCCTTGTTTACTTCTATCAGTGATTAATATGTACTAGCTGATATTTTAGTTCTGAGAACAAGGATTGTGTGTCAGAGCAAAGAGTGATAAGGGAAGTATGACGACATATTTGAGGTGTTCTCAAGGAGAAAAGATTCATCAGAAGATCCAGAATCATATCCAAACAAGTCCATGGAAATAATTAACATATATGCATGTATTCAAAAATATGATGAATATTTATTAGTTTCAGGAATATAACCTGGTCTGTTAGGTTACTGAGCACACATGCTTTGGGGAGAATTCCCCATGCATCCAACACTGCTAATAAAGTACTGTCAGCTTTCTAACTTAACAAATTGGTTGGAGAGTTTATTTTCTGGATTTTGGTGACACTTGTCCCTCTTTCCCTCACAAGGAAGTTGCAGACTGTGATGAGGTCTAACCTCAGTCTTCCCAAGGCTGAACAGACCAAGTAATCTCAGCTGCTCCTCATATGGCTTCTCCTCAAGGCCCCTCAGGATCCTCATGTCCTCCTTTGGATGCTGTCCAATAGCTTGATGCTTTTTCTATATTTTGACGTCCAAAACTGCCCCCAGGACTCGACGTGAAGCCTCCCCATTGCAGAACAGAGCGGGACAATGCCTNAAATTGGTTGGAGAGTTTATTTTCTGGATTTTGGTGACACTTGTCCCTCTTTCCCTCACAAGGAAGTTGCAGACTGTGATGAGGTCTAACCTCAGTCTTCCCAAGGCTGAACAGACCAAGTAATCTCAGCTGCTCCTCATATGGCTTCTCCTCAAGGCCCCTCAGGATCCTCATGTCCTCCTTTGGATGCTGTCCAATAGCTTGATGCTTTTTCTATATTTTGACGTCCAAAACTGCCCCCAGGACTCGACGTGAAGCCTCCCCATTGCAGAACAGAGCGGGACAATGCCTTTCCTTGCCTGGCTGGTGATGCTGGGCCTGATGCCCCCCAGGACAGGGTTGACCCTCCTGGCTGCCAGGGCACTGCTGACTCATATTTAACTTGGCATCAGCCAGTTCCTTTCTGTGGTGCTGTTCTCCAGCCTCTTGTTTCCTACTCTATGCACACCACCAGGGTTGCCCCATCCCAGGTACAGAATCTGGCACTCACCCTTGTTAAACTCCACACATTTGGTGTTTGCCCATCTTTCTAATTTGTTGAGGTCTCTCTGCAGGGCCTCCCTGCCCTTGAATAAGTTGACAGCTCCTCCCAGTCTATTATCTTCAGCAAACTTAGTATTTGTTCNCTGACTCATATTTAACTTGGCATCAGCCAGTTCCTTTCTGTGGTGCTGTTCTCCAGCCTCTTGTTTCCTACTCTATGCACACCACCAGGGTTGCCCCATCCCAGGTACAGAATCTGGCACTCACCCTTGTTAAACTCCACACATTTGGTGTTTGCCCATCTTTCTAATTTGTTGAGGTCTCTCTGCAGGGCCTCCCTGCCCTTGAATAAGTTGACAGCTCCTCCCAGTCTATTATCTTCAGCAAACTTAGTATTTGTTCGAGTCCTGTGTCCAGGTTGTTAATGAAGATATTAAAGAGAATTGGGAGCCCTGCAAGACCCCACTAGTGACAAATTGCCAATCTGATGTCACCCCAGTCACTGTAACTCTTTGTGCCTAATCTGCGAATCAGTTGCTCACCCATCGTGTAACACAGTTATCTAGCTGTGAGCTGGACCTTGTGTCCAGAAGGATCCTCTCAGAGATGGTATCAAAAGCTTTATTAAGTCCAAAAAATCACACGAATTAGCTTCCTTTAATGAACTTACTTTGCCGTAGAGGGAAGTCAATTTTGACAGGCAGGACTTTACCCTTGTGAATCTGTGCGGATCTTGCAGCTTTCAGTTCATCTTGCATGTAAACAGCATAAGGTGATTTATTTCACTGAGGGCTTCTTCAACACAAAGCAGACTCTTGATAAGCAACAAAGTGAACACAGTCCTGTCATTCTTAAACTTGGAGATTTC
The DNA here is from genome assembly GCA_013400735.1 of Pomatostomus ruficeps. NCBI lineage: Eukaryota > Metazoa > Chordata > Aves > Passeriformes > Timaliidae > Pomatostomus > Pomatostomus ruficeps. Next base: position 40,406 of record VYZT01059594.1, on the reverse strand, counting down.
TTAGCAAAAGAAGCTGAGTATGTAAAATTTCAAGGAATCAAAATACTGTTTTCCTCCTCCATTTAAGTTGATATTTCTTTATTCTTTAGATAAATTATTTGCTTGGTTTTAAATTGCAAAGCAACACTAATCAAAGAACTAATTTGTTGGTGCTACAGATGAGTTAGCCAAAGCAAACATATTGCTGAAAGAGATGAAAACTTCTGGCAAGAAAGGTTTTGTTTTCCTTAGGCATATTAGCCATTCAGTGGTGAAAGAAAGATTATTTACTTATGTAGGTTATGGTGTGCTGGAAAAGACAGGTTTATACATTGTCTTTTTATATGTCCAAGAACATGGATTCAAAGTTTCCATGTACACAGAATGGAGGTCAGGGGGGTACTTTATCTTCGTGGACACGTGCTACTCTCCTCCCTGCAGAACCAAAGAAAAGAAGGAACAAAACAAGAAAGTCATCCTTTAAAATGAGGCTTCAAGAAGCCTCTTTTATTGTCTAGTGCTTAGGGAGGCACTGTGCTTTGGTTAGCTTTGGTAAATAACCCAGTTCCCCTCAGCCAATTTTTTTTTTTTTTTTTAATTTAAGTAAACTTGAAACACAATACCTTTATATATTTATGTGTTTTTGGTCTTGACAAGGAATCTGGGCTGCACTTTGCCAAGGCACTTGGAAAGCTGTGGGGAATTCAATGCTCAAATCTCACTAATACTCAAAGCTATGGAATCCAACACTTATTGAGTCCAAAGGGATAAAAATCTTGATTTGTGTTTGTGTTCAACATGTGTTTATTTTTTACACATCTGAAAGACTCTGTTGTTCTATTTTTGTGCTATACTTTGCAAAAGACACCTTTTTAATAAACATTACTACCTGCAGGTAGAATGTATAATTTTAAGATGAGAAATTTATTGATTTAAACAAGTTAAGTGAACAAAAAATGTTGTGATTTTTGAAAATATTTGAATAAGATTTGCTACAGTTAGGTTTCCCTCATTTGTAACCAGAATTCTTCTATTAATTCCAAAGTGATTCATGAGGCCTTTAATTTTTCCTCAGGAAAAATATTTTTAAGGGAATCTAAAATATTTTCTTTTTATTTAAGTTTCAGTGAATGATAACAAATGTTTTACTTGCTTCATTGTTACTGTATTGAGAAAAGATATCATTATATTATATGTAGAAAAAATATTCAGAGGGAGTAAAATCTAGGCTGCAGTGAAAGAATTTAAAATTGTGAGAAATAGAGAAGAAAAGAGGAGTTGAGTAGGATTTAATTTTAGAAACTTGAAAAAAATATTGTGGCCTTCCTAGGTGGTTTTCTTTGGTTTTCTTTTTCTGTTTGTTTTTTTGTTTTGGTTTTTTTTAGTTGTTGTTGTTGTTGGTAGTTTTGTTTTTATTTTTGTTGTTTGGGTTTTTTGTTTGTTTGGGGTTTTTTTGGTTTTTTCCCCGTTTGGTTTGGTTTGGGTTTTTTGTTTTGTTTTGAGGGTTTTTTCTGTTTTTTGTTGTTGTTGTTCTTTGTTTGTTTGTTTTATTTTTATTTTCTATTGTTTCTAGTTTTCCAAGTTAAATTCTCTTGGTGATCAGATTAAGACTGTATTCCTGACATACATGGAAGATTAATGTAATCCTACCAATGCAGTGTGTGTTCTTCCTCTGTTTTGATATAACCTGGCCTGTAAATGAAACATTAACATAGAAGTAATTTGGATTTTCTGAAGCTCATTGTGACATGTTTAGGACACGTCATTTCAAAAATCTGGTAATTCAAGATCGTGTCTGTAACTGTAATCACATTTCTTGGCTGTCTAGAAAAAGTGGACATTGTACTGACCACAAGTAATACCAGTTTCAACAGCAGCAAAATCAGAATCAAGACCAGCACTAATTATACCTGTGGTAGCCCAGAACTCAGAAAAACAAAGATTGTTGAAAAGGAAAATGCATAAAGTCAAAAAAGTGGATCATTTTTGCGTGATTGTATTCTTTCATATTGCTTTGTTTTGCTAAACTGAAACATATCAGAGCATGCCCTGCTTGCTTAGAGACAAAACAAACAGCCCCATCCTAAACCCGAGAAAAAACTATCAATATTTATTATTTTGATTTATAAAAAAATGTGGTTCTACTTTCAGTCTTTCTGTGATGGCTGTTTTATTTGTGTTTTCTTCCTTGGCACCCTTACAAACAAAAAGACATGTCTGCTAATTGCAGATTACCCTGTGACTATTTCACAGCACATACAATAACCAGGCAAACAAACTGACACAAAGATAAGGAAAATACACTCTGTCTCCAAGATCACTATTCAAAAAATCCTTTATAAATAACCTATCTCTTATATGGCTTTATATGTGTTCTCTCACCTGCTTACAGTACACCATATATTTTTGCCAAAATATTGTTTTATTTATTCTTTTCTTTTTCCACTTTGTTTTGCTCTGTTTTCTCCCAATTCCTCATTATTACTTTCCCCCTAAAGCTTTATGCCAAGATGAAAGATTGTAAGATATTCACACAGTTAGAAAAATTAAGAGTCAGTGAGGCTGATTCAAAAGCCAAAGTATTCTTCTAGAGCAATGCATTTTAAGTTCGGGAAGAAAGGCTATATATAATTATATCTAGAAACAGCTTATATTTTGTCCTACTTTTGTCCTTGGATAATGGTAACTTAGGTGAGGCTTAAAGAGTGTGGAAAAATTAATAAAAATACAGTAACCTTATGGTCTTTTCTGGAGTCATTCAATCCTCTCTTGCTTTCTAAAAGTATAAAAATGCATTCATTTCTATCACGAAAAATATGGGCAGATTGATGATATTAAAATCACATAACCTAATAGGCATTTAAAATTCACTTATGTAACAGGAGAAAGGATGTTATTAAAACCACATAAATGAGGACAAGAATGATGTATGTATTATCTTCCTGCTTGGTTTTTTCCTGAATGTTTACTTGTTTGCAGATGCTCATCAGTAATTATGTCCACAGCAGGTAAGTGATATTCTAAGTGGATGGTTGTGATTTTAATGCAGGATGAAAGGAACAAAATCAGGTGATCCCATGGTCATGTGAAACTCGGTTTTGCCTCTCAAAAGAAACAAAAATATGACAGTGTATCATGTACTTTAGCAATTAATTGAATGTTTCCCACTGTTTTCTTTTGACTTAAAAAATAAATCCCGTTTTGAAAAGTAAGTATAAAAATATCACTGTTCCACTCAGCAAGATGCACAATATCTCAGTATCTCTGATCTAGCACTTGACATGTGATCAGAGTGGAAAGGCCAAAAGCCTTTCAGCTCAGTAATGACCAATCTGTACAGGGTTGCAGTCATTAAATGTCTATGCTGTTGACACATTTTAGAATTTCATGTAATGGATCCACAGATGTCCCAGATCTCAGATGAATTTCCACAGCTTGTGTCTCTCTCCCACTCTGTGATTTACCACAGCCTGCTGGGTAACAAGCATGACTCTTGGCTGCTATGGGATGCTACAAATAACTGAGAAGCAAATTCTCATAACAATATCTTATTTGCTCTTCAATCCATAGGTCACAGACTATATATACAGCAAACACAATTTGGAAGGCAGTCCTGGAAGTTAATCTGACACATTTTGGACAAAGACAGAAATTTAAAAGAAGCCATGTTCAAATGGATGTTCAAATTTTCCATGAGTGACTTTTACTTATGAATGGAGAGGAACAGGTTTGGCTTCTAGCTTATGCCCTTTACTCATATGGAAGTCTCCCCAGACTATCAACTCTGTCACCAGTGATATCTTTGCTTAGGCTCATGCAATCTTACCTCCTTCCCTTCTATAATACTTGTGTGTTTTGATTCCCTTCATGATAGACAATGCACCTTTGCATCATCAAGGCTGTGGTTGAGTTTTTGGGTGTAAAAATGAGTAACTTTTTAAGACAATGCTGATGATCTGTAACTAGAATTTTATCTTCGTTGGGGGATTGCTTTCAGTGCAAATTTGGGACTGTCTTTGACTTAACACTGAAATAGGAAAGATGGAAGCATACAAAACTGAAGGAAGAAGATTAACACACACACTAACACACAGTGGAACAGGTGTTTCTGTCCCCACTTGGATATGCAGGACAAAGTTATGTTTGCAGTTTCTGTCCTCAGAACAAGTATAAAGGTGTCATCTTTCAGCATGCAGTCCTATTCCTCCTTACATTTAATTATCTAAAACTGCTTGGTAGGAATAGTAATTATCATTGGTAATTTAATTACTAATGGACTCTAGTAATTTGTACATGACTGCTGTATGTTTTTCAAGATAATCCAAGCTTCTGACATGAGGGGAAATATGCAGTCCTACAATAGTATTGATTTGCTCATTTGATCATTTTGAATTTGTATTTCCATGGCAAACACATCTATCTCCTTCTGACTTTTAAACTTCTAGAAAAATGTGTCTCATTAGAATGATTGCTTTTCACAGATGTACACTTGTAGTGCTGCTGTATTTGCAATTGTATGTGTAGCATTGTCTGCAGTAAAGACAAGAGCCTGTTAGCCTGGATAATGTGAAAATATAGAGGGAAAACATAGAAGACAATAAGCATCCGCTTCATGGGATAGAGAAAGTGGAACAGTAGAAGACTGATGTTGAATTGTGTCATTACCTAGGTGAATGACCTGGAAAATGATCATTGCAGAAATATTCTGGATGCGTATGAGCCAGACGAGAGTACATTTGTCAAGGACTTTGGGTTTGCATGACATGGTTTTGGTAATGTGAGAGGGGACTGCAGGAGTGGCTTCTATGAGAAGATGCCAGAAGTTTCCTCCACTTTCAATAGACCTGGCTCCAATCAGCTCCAAGATGGACATGCCACTGGCTAAAGCTGAGCCAACCAGTGACATTGATGGCACGTCTGTGATGGCAGTTGGGAGAGAGAAGTGAGAATCTGAGAGAGGAACAACTCTGGAGACATCCAGGTCAGTGAGTAGGGAGGGGGTGGAGGTGCTCCAGGTGCCACAGCAGAGTGGTGGTGCCCTGCAGCCTGTGGTGAGGACTGTGGTGAGGCAGCTGTGCCCCTGAGGCCATGGAGTTCCACATGGAGCACATACCCACACCAGAAACAGCGGATGACCAAAGAAGGCCATAATCCTCCAGCCTGATGGAACAGGCTGCTGACCTGTAGCCTCAGGGAGAGAGAAGCACACATTGGAACAACTTTATCTCAGGACTTGTGACCCCATGGGGGGTTCTTATGCAGGATCTATCCTTTCCTGAAGGATTGCACCCCATGGAAGGAACCCATTGTGGCAGGACCTTTCACCCCCTGATACAGCAAAAGTTTATCTCCCTGTCACATATGGCAAAATTAGGCCGGAATGGTTTGTCATGTGATAAATTATCTTGGCTGAAAACCTCCTTAGCCAGCAATAAACATCCTGTCTTAAATGGTGAGAAAAGATAAACCAAAAATAAGTGACAGACATGCTTTTTTTACCACTATAAAAGATCACTATAATTTTAATGAAATCAGGAATCTCTTATACGCTCTCTGAGTGTGTGGAGGGTTCTCCTTGACATGGAGATGCTCACATTGAGTTATTTCCCTGGGATTGAGAGGAATTAGGACATCCTCTGCACACCACTATCATTAGCTGGTAAGAGACATTGACTCCTAATCTATACTATTTCTTCACTAGCTGTAACATAGGTACCTTTATTATCATGCCCTGTCTTTTTTATCTACTAGTAGTTCTTTTTGTGTTATCCTGCATAGTAAGTAGTCTGTTTAAAGCCTTGTATCTGTTTTCCTTGGTCTACTCAATAAATAATTCATGTTGTAATAGGCCTGATTGATCATTATTAAGAATTTGTGAGTGAGTGTGGGTTTTGGGGTGCTTCCACCTCAGTAAAGCTGTTGTCTACTATCAGAAACATGTCAAGGCAGGGACTTGTCTAAGTTCTCCCCTCTCACTTCATAACACCCACACTGCAGCAATTTTTGAAGAAGTAGATGGAAGACTGTCCTCTGTAGGTGAGACCCTCCACTGGAGCAGGCAGAGAACCTGAGAAGGAAGGAGCAGCAGAGACAATATGTGATGAACTGATCTCAACCACCATTTCATGTACCCCCTCGCACCACTCAGGGAGAAGGGGGTATAGAAAATTGGATGTAAAGTTCAGCCTGGGAATAGAGGGCAAAACATGTTCTAAGATATATTTTTATTTATTAGCCTACTCTGATGTTTGATTGGCAATAAGTGATATTAATTTCCCTGAGCTGAGTCTGTTTTGTCTGCAATGGTTGTTGATTGTGGAGTGACCTCTCCCTGTCCTTCTCTCAATCCATGAGATCATCATATTTTCATCATATGTCCTGTTGAGGGTGATAGCGCAGCTTGGCTGACCACCTTGCATTCAGCCAGGTTCAACCCACACACAGGAAGTAAGGGGACAGGATTAGTTAGGGGCAAGATTAGTTTGTACTCTGAAGATCTGAAGTCTTTGTGGCCCATGAACTTTTTGTGGCTGATAAGCCTTGTATTTGGCCACAAAATACTTTTGTACTTGTTGCAGCACAATACTGCTACAGTTAGGTAATGTGAGCATATCAACATGGGAATGAATTTTGTGATGTGGCATTGCTTCTTGACACCTCTGCTACTCAACTGCTCCCTGTGAAGAAAACAGGTGAATTCTGTTGATTTATCTCTGAGCAATCAGTACCTGAGAAATCCAAATCAGTACTTATTCAGGTTTGAATTTCTTTTATGCATTGAAGGCACTTTTGGGAATAATAAGATTTAAGGAATTTTATTCAACCAAATGAAAAGTGTATGTTATTGCAGGTCTATTAATCGGAGACAGACTATCACTAAAAAAAAAAAAAGTGCTTTTGCTCTTCTCCCTTTGTGTCCCAGAGCAAGACCTCAAAAAAACAAAAAAAAAAAAAAAACACTATCTGTTGTG
>VYZT01059594.1:4833-33439 GCA_013400735.1 Pomatostomus ruficeps | reverse complement strand
AAAAAAAAAAAAAAAACAACTATCTGTGATGTTGCATGTTATTTTGTGCTTCAAGTTTAGAAATTCAACTCTATTTTCTGGTTCTGTTCTTATTTTTTATTTCCTTGATTAATAGTTTTCCGCTGTCCTAGTGTATTGTGATACAACAGATATTGGTTCAGTCTTGCAGTAGAAAAAAGAAGGCTATTTCACAGTTTGCAGAGACTGAAACTGGTATGCTGATTTGCTTTCGCATAGCTCATTTGACTGTAGACATATCCAATATAAGCATACAAAAAAAAAATCAGCAATTTATTGTGGGTGCTTGCTCCTGTATTTTCTATAGTGAATAGTCTTACTTTCTGATTTACTAAGTCAGCTTCCACAGCACAACACAAACCCGTCTAGTAAATATAAGATGTAATAGGAAATGAAGGCATCTATTTGATGATAGCTAAACATAACTTCGTTAATAAAATTCAATCTTTTCTCTCCTTAGGCTTAAACCTCTCAAATTCCAAAACTATAAAAAAGAGAGAGATTTATGTTTTGTACATATGAACTATGCTAGCAAAATCCACATACTTAATGTGACCAACGTTCAAAACAGAAAGGACAAAAAAATTCAGTAAAAATCATGTTCCTGTTAATTCCACTGTTAAGACTCCGACTGCTTTCATTAGGGCCACAATGGTCTCTTGTGGCTCATAGACTTAAAAAGTCTATGCACATTCAGTATGCTCAATACTGTATACCTGAGCTTTAAAACCAGAAAAGATTTGGACATCTTTGGTCTGAGAAAGAGTGCTGCTTAATAGTATAGACCATAGTCTATACTCTGTTAATATCTCTGTTTTGGGAAACTAGTTAATATCTCTGTTTTGGGAAACTAGTTTAACATTAACAAACCTTATAAATTGTGCCTATTTAGGTACCCTGGACCAGACAATGATTAACTTTTTCTGAAGGTGAAAACTGCTTAGTTATTGCTAGTTTGTGAGTTGTTAGCAACTCACTCACCTATGCCAGTGCTTTATATATCACCTCATGTCTCCTACCATCTGTAATAGTTCATTGCTAAAGGATTATTGAAAATCTAAATAATACATTGTCATTAACTACTATTTTTCTTACGTACAAAGATAATTTTAGCACAAGTCCTGTGATGTGGTTTCATGACACTTTAGAGCAACCAAATCACTGAGCTAGAAAATTCCATGTATCTTGTCCTTTTTTTGTAATCATAAATTGCAGCTATCTTTTTTTATCTTTAGAATGGAGTAATGTTTTCTTTGAGTAAGGTTCTAGCTTTTTCTTAGGACGGTTCACACAGGCAGTAGGTAGATCACATGTCCTGGAAGAAATGATTTTCAGTAATGTCCCTGAATACTTAACTACTGAAGTTGCTGTCAATGTAAGGCTGATTTCATTTGCCTTATCTTATTTTCTTGTAGTGTCTTGGATGATTGAATATATTTTCAAAACTACAAAACTCTTCTGATTATTTTTCTGCATATATGCATTTCTATCATGACTCAACCAGGAAGTGAATAGACAAAGTCAATCATGCAGATTTTAGCTCTGATATATGGAAACAGGATATAAAACCCCGTTATTTTAGCCAAATCATGATCTGAAGCCTCTAGCTTTCATCATAGTGAACATATATAAAAACTCTTTTGAAAAAATGTGGCTGCTCCTCATACTGAAAAACAGGTAACAAAATGAACACTGGAAAAATAGTTTTACTGCTCAGGAATTTACACATTTTTTTTGCAAATACTGATTCCATTATAAAAATGTGACTAGGTCTGGATGGTTACAGAAAGAAGCTCTAACCTTCATATTTTATAGTGGAAAGATTGAGTTTTGGAAGATGTATTCTTTTTGAGCAGTTTAGAAACATATGGTGAAAGAAATGTAAAATAGGTAGTCTGAATTAGAATTTTTTGCTTTATAATGTGCCTGTCACTGACTTTTCCAAATACTTTTCCTCTGGGCAACAGGTCAGATTGAAAGGAATTCTTCCTGGGTTAAGAAAGCATTTCAGTGCCACTGGCTGGTTATCCACTAGGAAAAGATCACTGTGACCAACAGCTCACTTCCTCTCTGCCCCATTTTTACCAGACTGAACAACCATGGAAGAGGAAAAGTTTTCAGTCAGTCTGAGTCAAATTTGTTGCTTTAATATAAAATTACTTCAGGGGTTGTTGAATTTTCTTTGAGGTAGTTTTGTCTGTTTTCTATACAGTTGAAGTATGGTACCAGACCACAAAGGAAAGTCTTTCAGAATTTTAACAGTCCATTTCTTAGAAGCAGTATAAAATTAAACTTGTGCCAGCAAAACTTTAGTGAAGGATTTAATAGCAATAGTTATTTTTATCCAGATTTGACACTCATTCTCTGCAGGCCCAGCTAAAACTTGAGAATAAATACTTATTTCTGTGCATAGATTCTACAGATGAATAAAGATTGACATACACAGCAGATAAAAATTTCCCTCATAAAATGGGGGGAAAGAGATATTACTCCAAGGAGGATTTCCAACAACTTAATCTGCCTGGAAGATTCAAAAGAGCAAGCATGGGTTTCTCTGGTGATATGTTGAAAAATCACCTGGCAGATCAGGTGAGGGGAACACGGCACAGTACAGTCTTGAAATTTCTAGTACTTTTAATGCTATCTTTCCTGATCTGAAACATCATTCTATTCTTTTTTTAATACCTAAAATTATAGCTTTAGGACACTGAAATTAAAAATATGTTATGCTTGCTTTGATAGGAAATTATGCAAAGACTTTTAAAATGTCTAATAGACAATAAATCTTACAGCAAAGCATTCTTATCAATTAAATAAATTACAACAATTTCAGTTACTCCTCTTGTAGGACAAAAACATTATTGTATAGAAAAACCCCTATATGTAATCATATATATTAAAAGCTACAGGAGTATCTGTGCTGAAAATATGCAGTTCTTTACAAAAAAATTTTCAAACAGTCCAAAATTATTTTGGACAGTTACGTTTTTCTTACAACAAGAAGTGTTCTGTTTGTATGGTGTGGTAACTAATTAGAAGATAGAAAAAACATGGGACTGTCCTTGATTCTTGTAATTCTGCTATTGTGTTGCATAACTGACAATAAAGACGCATAATTACTTACTGTATTTTACCAAACTAGAGGAATTCTCAAAACTTACAAAATTGATGTAGTCAGCTGCTGTGCCATTCTCATTTTCAGTTCTGGCTTCAACTGCAAAACTTGGCCAGCATGTGCTGCTCTTGGGCTTTTACAATCTCAGGGAGCTGCTGCAAGTTGGCAGAATTTGAAATACCACCTGTGCTCTTTTAAATGTTGCTAGCGTATGTGCATGACTTGACCCAGAATCAGAAAGCTGAAACTAGATCCCTGATATACTCCATTTCTCAGAGGAGAGTGGAAACAGCATATAACTTATGTGAGTTCAATGAATAAAAAATATTTAGTGCAGTAGGAACCACACATCCTGTAGACTCAGTGTGTTCTTGTGTGCCCTTTATTGAACAGCTGAAGACAATGGACAAACTCATGGCTAATCATGATTTGTGTGAACAATGTACCACTAAGGCAGAGAATGGAAAAGCAAAAGAAAAACAAAAACAAAAAAGAAAAAATAAAGAAAAAGAAAAATAAGAAAAGAAAAAGGAAAAGGAAAAGGAAAAGGAGACTTGATTTCAATGAATAATTTGTCCAGCTCAGCTGCTGATTTCTTTACATTGTTTGATTCTGTTTCCCTGTCAAGCCAATATTGCCGTATTATTTTGCGACTGACCTTTCACTTCTAATGGCTTACCTCAATGACTCCTGAGACAATGTCTTCCAGCCAGTAACTTCGTGGGATCCTCCAGAATTCATTGTTACCATGCATTTGGCTAGACAGCAACATTAGCAATTATGTGAAATCACTAACATACAACAAATGATTGTTTTCTTCCTACATGGCCTTTCTCCAGCAAACTTGTAGCATGAGCACATGGAACTGAAACACAAGCACAATCTCTCGAATGTCTTTGGGTATTGCATGTATATGAAGTAGAGGGCAATAACTCCTAGATGCACCTGAACTTTCTGATACAGATCTGGACTTCCTGGCCTAAATTATTATTTGTTTTACTTTGTGGACAGATTTGAAACCCAGTGATAACCTCTAGTGTAAATTGTATTATATAAAAATTAGTGCTAATTATATGGATACTCTAAAGTGGTGCATAGTAAAACCTTGGAAAGTTGCATTTGTAGACTAAAGCAGCCTCGCTGTGGTGCTGATTATGCTTTAACTGTCAACAAAATGAGATGTGCAATACCTTCTCTGAACTATCTAAGTCTAAAACATTACATCCAAAAGGACCTGTCAGAATGTGGTGCTTAGAGCCCTGCAGATTGCCACAAATATATTAAATTCATGTTAAAAATGTAGCTGAGGTAGTCAAGAGTGAAATGACTGCTAATCTTTAAATAAACTGCTCCTCACTTCATAATTAACAAAACTGAAATATGCCAGATAGTGATAAAGATGAACAGGAAACACATCGAGTAATATCCACTATTGTCACAGATGCCGTACGCTGTGAATATGGTGTCGTTTAAGCTGATTAGACAAATGTTCTCATAGGCGACACCTTGTATTTGTTTTATATACCATTGTGATTTCTACTACAGTTCTTTAAACATAAAAGTTGAACAGGACACAATGATTTTGCCTTCAACTTATTTACTTAATGCAAGTGACAAGTTTCAGCTGATAGAGCACATATCAGTGTCAGCTGCTTTATTTGAAGTAGTGCAAATGCTGGTCCTTAGTTGCTAAGAAAATTGCTTCAACAATTCATCTCAATGGGAACTGTACTAGTGATTTTCTTATGTTTTATTCTAACACAAAGTCACAGCGTGCCACTGCTATGTAGTATACATTCTTATTGAGTTTAAGCTGGATCCTTTTTCCAGAAGGGGTTGTCAGGATGGGATTTCTGAGGATTATGTTCACATCTATGAAAAAGTCCCTTGACAGTTTCAGTTTATCTTGCTTAATAGTATCCAAAAGTATGGTAAATGCTTTCTAGAAATGAAAGTATGAAAAATTCTACTGTCTAACTTCTGATGCAATAAAATTTTGGAATAAATGAAGGGGAAGAGAAATTTTCTTATCACATTGAATTATGCATTATTTTCGGCTCTTATTTTATCTATAAATTAAAATAACAAGCAGCCTGCACATACTCATCAAATAAGGGTTGTAAGAAGTGAAAAAGAGGCTTTAAGGAAGATCTCAGGTAACTGAGTAAATTCCACTATGAATTGCTGTTGTGGTTTTAGTAGAAGGGAGGGGGCCATAAAGATGGCTCCTGTGAGAAGTTTCTGGAGTTCTTCACCATTTCCAGCAGAGCCAATCTCTGATGGCTCTGAAGATGATGGACATGTCACTGGCCATGTTTGGGCCAATTAGAAAGGTTAGTTACGCCTCTGTGATGACATATTTAAGGAAAAATCAAAACAAAATGCACACGCAGCTGCTTTTAGTTAGAGAAGGAGGAGGATGTGAGAACATGTGAGGGAAAACAACATGGAGACACCAAGGTCAGTGGAGAAGGAGGGGGAGGAGGTGCCCCAGGCTCGGGAGCTGAGATTCCTCTGCAGGCTGTGGTGAGCCCATGGTGAGGCGGGGTGTCCCCCCTGCAGTCCATGGGGTCCATGAGGGATGCAGAGCCACCTGCAGTCCGTGGGTGAGGTGCCAACATTGGAGCGGGAGATGTCGGAAGCCGCAGCAGCCGCAGCAGCCATGGAAGAAGCCGCAGGAGCCGTAGATGCCAGAGAAGCCGTAGCAGGTGCAGCCCAGTGAGAGACAGAGACTGAGATAAAAGTCCCGCAGTTTGTGAAGGAGGTGACCACGCTGAAGCGGGTGGATGTCGGAGGAAACTGCAGTCCAGGTGGGAGACCCGGTTGGAGAGAGAGGGGCCCCCTGCTTCCATGCTGGAGCAGTTTGTCCTTGGAGGACTGCATTCCGTGGACAAGAAAAACCACGCCACAGAGGTTCACAGAGAACTGTCTTTCGTGGGAGGGACCCCACGGCAAAAGCAGAGGAAAAAACTCCTCTCCCTAAGCAGGGGAAGAAGATCTTAGAAACGGACTGACCTGAACCCCCACACCCTGCCCCCCTTGCACTGTTGGTGGGAGGGAGGGAGGGGTGGGGAGTGGAAAGAAGGGTGTCTTTTAAAGGTTTAGTTTATTTCTCATATCCTCCTTCTAACTCAGGTAGTAATAAATTTTCACTTTTGCAACTTTGAAGCTGAGCCTGGTTTGTCCTTGGAGCGTTTTCTCCCGGTTCCTTATCTCAACTGATAGACCTCTGAGTTAATTCCCTTGGTTTTTTCCCCTCTCTTTCCCTCATCTGCCCAGCTGTGGCAGGGGAGGGAACGAGTGAGTGGCTGCCGTGGGTGCCTGGCACTTAGCCAGGATCAAAACCATGACAATTGCCTAGATTTTGTGCATCATCTCTAGAGCTAGAACAGATGGATGGTAGAAGCGTTTCAGGAAGTATAATTTCATGGTGGAAGCATTATCTTTTGTATTTGTTGTTGTTGTTTTTCACCCTGAACTGGAAACAGGTTGCATTCTCAGCTCTGTGTTTTCCTCTTTTATTTCAGGGAACAGTGCTGCTCTGTCTTCCTACTTAGATGTATGCAGTGCAACGCCTTCCTGCAATCTTGAGTAACATAATTTGGCTCTTGAAGGTGTATTAGATAAGACAAGTTCAATGAAAAGTCTGTGGTGACATACTTTGTGCCATAAGGTCAAACTTCTACCTGGTTCTTTGGTGCTTATGTACAGCATAGGACAGGGGAAGAAACAGGGTGGGCTGTGAGGGAGTATAATAAAGCCTTCAGAATACATATACTCATAACAAATCTGTCATATAAAAAATTATAGTATTTGTTCTAGAGTTACAATGATGTGGATGCAAAGGATATGAAACAAAAATTACATGTTCAGGTAACAATAATACTACCTATCATTTATGTATCATTCCTTCATCAACAGCTGTTCTCATCTTTTACAAAGAGTTCAGCACTACTGTGTCATTTACCAGCTACATAAACTGAAAGACACAGTAGGTCCCACTGCAGGTCAGAAGCAGAGCCAGAACTGGGATACCTGTCCTGTAGTCTGTTTGCTAGGTCTTGTTAGATTCACTTAAGCTTCTATGACCTACGTTCTTTTTATAATAGTAATTTTGACGTTAACAACCATAAAAACAAAAAACCCTAAACAAAAACAAACAAGAAACCCTCCCACAATGAGTTATTACAGTGGGCATTTTTAACGTGGCATAGTTGCACTGTGGAATTCTGTTTACTAACCAATAATTAACAGATGAAATATCTTAAATCTTTGTAATTATATGTCATTGCCAAATAAAAAGTAGGTGTCAAATGGTGGTTTCTATGTTAAACTAGAATGCATATGTTATGCTTTTAACTTTTATAATAAGACCAGACAAAAAAATTACCCTCTTCTGTGGGTTCTGAAGTTGTTGTTTCTCTCTTACAGAGCACAAAACATACACTGTATCTGAATTCTTAGAGATCTTTTGCATCATGACTACAACACAGACTTAAATCACACCTACGTTGAAGGTGAACACATAAGGAGTATTTTTTCCACTAATATGAAGTACACCATTTTCCATGTGCCACATTAAGACAGCATTTTATCCTAGACAGTTCCACAGACTTTTACACTGCTGAATACTTGATACACTCCAATAACTCCACATTCTAGTGCTGGCATACACTTCAATGCTCTTCCTCACCACTGTTTTGAAAGAAGTGCAATAACTGATGATGACCTTCTTGAGGGGATGAAGGGGTGAAGGGATGAAGAAGCCCATCTCTTCTACCTCCTGCTACCTATGTATGTTTATGAAAAATAACATTACTTTAAGTGTTGTGTTCATTCTGTCGTCAAAAGGGTACCAAATAACTTTTAATTTTTGTCATGGAATTTTCTGTGTTTATTTTCCAGTTCAAAACAACAGATGACAACAACAGAAAAAGTACTTCACTCTGAGTCATGTCACCATTCTTATTTTATCTCTTTTAACATTTTTTTCTCTGTCAATATGAGGAAATAAACAGTGGAAAATTAGGTATTAGATATTCTAAACAAGACCCTCAGTTATTCTTAATTGTCTAACTGCTTTTTATCTACCAAAAGGTAGTATTTGTTAACTGTTGCTTGTTACACCTTGATTTTCATAGTAATTAATTTCTTTAGGGTTTCTCAACAGATATCAGTAAATTTATAACCGTTACATTTTTGAATGATCTTATGTAGACACTGTGAAGTAACTTTAACATACTTGGCAAAACTGCTGTCTCCAAATTATCAGCAGGCACAGAGACATAAGAACTTGTGGAGCTGTTTCTCAGTTCTTGCAGATTTCAGTGCCTTTGGCTGCTTAGCCTGAGAAGGGAGAATATGACTTGGCCTGTATTGGCCATTAGTTTCTGGTTATGTTTTCCACACAGTAGGTGACACTTAGCTAGTGCTTATTGAAAGATGAATTTGGTATTACTTTTCCACCTCATTGAAAGTTTTCCACCCTGAAACATGCATTAATAAAACTAAAACAAAACCAAAAACTGTAGTCATTCATTTCTGGGAAAAATGTTGACCTGCTATCAAAGACTGAGTACAGTTGGGTAGGCATGGGAAGAGTTTTTCCAAAATGTTTTTATCTCTTGGCTGAAATCTTCTCTCTTGTCGGCTTTTCACCAATTATTTTTTCCCTTTGTCTTTGAAGAAAGGCAGGCACTTTTGGATGTAAATTTAATTTAGCAAAAATCCTTTGAAAAGTAGTTTCAACATATAATTTTTAGCTAGCCCTGTGTGCCGCACTAAAGCAAAAGAATAAAACCTTAACAACAGGTTCCACTAATGGTGTATTTCACAACTTGCTAAGTGACAGATGACTACTATAAATCAAACAACATGTATTTTCACTGAGTTTTACTTTGCCTGAATAAATTTTCTTCTTACAGCTTGTCTGCCTAGAGTTAATTTAAACCTGTCATACATGACAGTTCCTGCTAGTCAATGCGCCTAGAAAAAAAAAACCCTGTCCACTGCTTCAAACACCCTAGCTGGTGTTCAGTTCCTCTGAACAGATAGAGGTTGAAGAGAGATTTGCTAGTTCCAAACTATTGACTGCAGTACTCAGTAACACATATTTTTTTCAATATTGTTGTTCTTATGAGATATTATCAGCCATATCAGGTAATAGTGTCAGACAGAAGTAACTAGGCATGACCCATCAGACTAGGAAATCCTAAATTACATGAATTGATGGAAACAACCCTCATGGTTAATGTGTTTTTCAAACAAACTGAGGAAAGATCTTCAAATGAGTGGGGAAAAATGGGAACAAATTGGAAATAAACTCCTAACCTTAACAAGAATCAGCTATGGAGGTGAGAGTATGCATTTGCACACAGTGTGTGCACCTACGCTTCTGCAATGTGTGCTGCCAGAAAACATACCTTTGTTTAAACAGCTTTGGTTACACCTTGGAAGGGGCTCTGGGGAGGCAAGAAGAAAATAATTTCTATTTCAGTTTGGCTGCTTGAGGACAGGTGGAGACTTTATAGCTCTTTGAAAAATACAGACACTGCCTTCACTTTTTAGGATCTCAGGAGAAATAAAGCTTGTGTCTCCCACATTTTCTCCCAGGTTCTTCTATGTCACCAGTGAAAATCTAGCTAAATATCCCACTGCAGTTTACCTAGAGAATTAATTTTTTACTTAAAATGTATGTGAATATGTATCTTAGGAATAGTGTGAAGGCAAGGGAAGCAAAGCAGTGGTTGCCAGCTGCAATCACAGGTAATAAGTGTGCTGGTGTTTCCATCCTTGAACATATGCAAAGTTCATATTGTAAAGGCAAAGGGAGCCCCTGCTGATAGTTAAGCTGAAGAAATGGAAGACCTGACACTGTACCTGACACTAGCTGATGTTCTACTGGCTATTGCAGCAATGCTTAAAAGGGCTGAATTGTTCTAAGTGGTAATACTGGAGTGATTTTTGCCTGATGAAAGTTGCATTGCAGTGCAGATGACTAGTATTTGGGGTGGTTTAGTATTAGTATTTATATATTTCCTGGCTTCAGTATTAGTATTTATGCATTTTTATCCTTTTTTGTTTCTTGGTCTTTGCTAACCCCCTGTTTTTGGCCATTCTCAGAATTACAATGAATGGTACAGGCAAGTTCTTCATTGCATAGCAGTAACACTCTTAGCCACACATCAGCAGAATATAAAAAACTCACTTGGATGAACCACCTACAGAACTGTGCCAGCTTTCAGCTGAGACCAGTGCATGTGCACAGGTCTTTCATGTTTGTGATAAGCAGGTGACAGACTTCTTTTTTTTATGTTTTTTGTGTATGTTGAAACTACTCTTCTACTTTGTTCAAAAAGTTCTTGTATCTCCCAGAACAATCAAATCTTTCCTAGAATGATCATTACAAGAAAAATATTGTTGCTTGCTTTTGGCAAAATCTGAGGGTTTTTTCTTCACAAGGTCATGAAACTAAGTAACTCTTCTGAGTTACTGTATATATGTTCTAACGTTTTCTTGAAATGATTTTTTAACCATTTTTCTTAAGGTCTAGTATTTTCTTTGATTTTTGTAAGAAACCATTTGTTTGGGACCCTTGAGTACTAAATATAGACAATTCCCAGAGATTTATGAATTTATCAGTCCATGAGCCCTTTCAAAGAATATAACGTCTGCTTACGAGAGAAATGAACGACGGTTAAAGACCTAATCCATGGCACTGTATTCATATTTCTTTCACATGTATTCCCTCTAGAATTGTATGCATTAGGGATGCCAACTTGCATGAGCTCTCACAATCAATATATATACGTAAGATTGTTCCCCCTCCTTCTTACTATGCTTTATGAAAAATTGACACTGGAATTTATCTGGCTGCTATGGAAACTCAGCCCATCAGGTGTGTTTTGAGATCTACGTAGTTTATTTTACAATAAAGACATTCATATTACCCCCGTTAACATCAAGATCACAAATGAATCTTTTCTTCTTTCAAAACATACCCTGAAAGTGTTCTTTGTGAAGGCATTTCTATTTACCACTTTGAGTACCACAGTGATCAAGGGGTTGTTATTTCCTATGAAAGCAGATAGTAGGAAGAAGAGTTTAATTCAGTGCCATGATTTCTATCAATGACAGCGAGCGCAAAAGAAAAGAAGGAAACACTTCAGATTTTTGTTGTAGTGCTGAATATGAATGCTTCCTAACAAAAAAAGACCTCTTGAACTTATTAGAACATTAATCTGCTTTAAGGCCACTGAAAATGCAAAAATATATCGAAGTGTACTGGACATGGCAAAATCTAGACATTTTAAATTCAGCAATACTTTAATATAATTTAAAGGAAAGTGAGGAGCAAGTTACTGGAAGAAAATAACATTCACACTCGACAATTTTCTGTAAATTGAGGTCATACTAGTTTTGCTAGTTCTAAAGTTGAAGTTTGACACCTTGCAGAGGGATAAGAAATATAATGGACATGTCCTGTTAATTGGTACACCAGTAGGAGGCTGACCTAGATTGCTTCTTTTTGGAATTAAATTTCCAGGAGGAGAGCAAGAAACTATATTAAACCAAGCATTTTTCAATTTACATCAGTAAAAGAGAGAAGGAACACTTCACTACTTGTGTAATATGAGTCCACTTTTGACTTGTACTGTCTGAGTAGTCTTTCTTAAAAGGTAGTTTGGGGGATATAAATATATATTTTTTCAAACTCACTGACATTTAGTGGTCACAGAAGCTTTTCCACACAAGTTTGCCAAGGCAACACCAGCTATTATTAAGGTGTCCCATGCATGCAGAGAGAGAATTGTGCCAATTTATATGTTATGTGGTGATTTTCAGATACAGATAAATGACCAGTAAAGATAAAGGAAATCTAAACAACATGCAACATTGCTATGTATAGTGATATCATCCAGTTCTTGGTCTCCAGAGGTGAAAACAAATTTTATGGACACATAACTTAATATATTTTTGTATTATTACACAGTGTATGAGTCCAATCATATAATCCTTATTTATATAAACGACTCATGCTTATGTAAATAATCCTGTTGGCATTGCCTGAGGAAAACTTACTTGTGAAAATAAATGCTGTTATGAATTATGCATCAGCTAGACTATGTTAAAAATCCTGTTGTTGCCTGGAACTTCAATGCCAGTCTGTTTCTTCATGTTATCTTTTATTCTGTGAAGTCTTCTGGGTGGAAGTTTAATTTTATTCCATTTTCACAGAATCCACCTTAATGAAGCCACCACACACAGAAAGAAAAGGCAATGTATAACACAAGAGAACATCATTAAGCAGCTGAAAATACAAACCATCCTTTCAATATTAAGCTTTCTAGAAGAGAAAATACAAAAATTGCATTGTAAATATATAAGAAAGACCAAAATTCTATATTTTAACTTGCATATGAAAATGTACTGTGATTTGAGTACAGACATTACCATGTATGTATATGAAAAGCATAATGAGACAAAAAAACCCTTTTGTCCATCTCTTCCTTCTCCCTGCCCATTCCTACATGTCCACATGATGAAATGAAACTCTTGAGCTCATGTTTTACTCTCGAGTTATGGGTGTTAGATCTAGCCATCTGCATGAGAAGCTTAGTTAATATACCAGAGATCTATCTTAAGGGAAAAAAAAAAAGAAAAAATTTATAGTCTGATGAGTTGTAATAGTAAGGCTGGAAGCTGCCAATATTCATTAACATAGAACACAGAGGAATTCTGATTATCCATATAAGGCTTTTTATTTTGCACTTCAAATACAGTGAAATAATAATCTTCATCATTTCCTCATAAAATTGAATGCATTTCGCTTGTAAGTGCATCCTCCTTAACATAATCCGAAACATCTCAGATTTTATTCACAGCTCATTGAAAACCAAAAAGGCCAATTATAAGCAAGAGTCAATCTAAGTAATAAAATCCCAACCTATACTGAGAGAGGAGGGCTGTATACTCTGTCTTTATCACAAAGATATAAAACCAATTTAATTTAATCACTTTGAATTACTAAGTGCTGCCAGGGAAATAGTCAGAAGCATATACATTAACTAAGGCAATGAATATTTTGTAGTTTACTCCCTGAATTGCACCACTACTGCATAGTTATTATATTTTTATGCACTACTTTAGTTACTGTTATGGAAAAAGCACTTAAAATAAGGCTTCACAAGATCTCCATTGCAGTTAGAGCACTACTGCACTAATAAATTCTGCCTGTGCCTCTTCAGTTTGCCTCAGATATAACTTATATTAAAAACCAC
This sequence comes from Pomatostomus ruficeps, assembly GCA_013400735.1. NCBI lineage: Eukaryota > Metazoa > Chordata > Aves > Passeriformes > Timaliidae > Pomatostomus > Pomatostomus ruficeps. The sequence goes on along the minus strand of VYZT01059594.1, from coordinate 20,026 downwards.
AAATACCTCTTAATTCTCTATGACTTTTTAACTTGAAGTATATACAAAGGGTTCTGAAAGCACAAACATACCATTTCACCCTGATTAAAACTGTTGAGGATGTATAATGAAATGGATTTCCTGATTCAGTGTCAGAAGCCATGTTTATAGCTACCAGCACCTCACAACTGGAAAACATGTCTAGCAGCTACTACTAGTCACTGGTTATATGCTCTTGAATGCCCTGTGAACTGCCACATACACCTATCTGATCATGATAATTCTTCCTATATTTGATTTTCTTGACATATTTTTGCTTCTAATCTACTACATATTACTAGACCAACCATCTCAAGTGCATGTGTACCAATGCACACAGCTTGGGGAAAAAACAGGAGGAGCTGGAGCGCCACTGTTGCAGTGTGCTCTGACAAGTTTCAGTTTATCTCATGGCCAGGCTCTGCTATGTCCCCTCCCCCCNCACGCTGTGCCAGCGCTTCCCCGGCACAACCCCAGTGCCAAATAAACCATCTGGGAAAGCCCCTCCGCTTGTCTCTGCTTCTTCGGCGCGCCTGTACCATCAGTGGTTCAGGTGAAACCTTCCAGGAACTTCGCCAGCCCTCCCGTGCCTTCAGATCAGCCCGGCCAGCCCCTGAAACGGCGAGCAGATGCCCCGTGCCCCTGACAGCATTACGACACTCCACATCCGGTCAGAAAGTTGGGATATTATAGGAATAACTGAAATATGGTGTGACAACTCACATGACTGGAGAGTCACAATGAATTACTACAGTCTGCAAGATTCTGAGTCTGTTTGAAACAGAATAGCAGCATACCAGACGGTGAAGTAGACAAATACCTGTTGAGAACTGCAAGTTCACTGCCAGGGAGTGCAAAGATTCAGTTAGAAAAGCAAAATCTCAGGTTGATTTGAAATTGGCCAAAGATGTCAAAACCCATGAGAAAGGGTTCTTTGGAAAGACCAAGCATAAGCAGGAGGAAAATACTGGCCCACTGTTAAACAGACGAGATTAGTCACCAATAAGGCTGAAAAGGCAGAGGTTCTCTACAATTACTTCACTTCCATCTTTACCAATGTTGTTTGACCCTAGGCCTTGGGAACAGCAATCCAGATGGATGCAAACACAGGCCAAGAGTAAGTGAGGGATGTGGTGTGTGAACTTTCACAGGAGCTTGACCCCCTGCACAAATCAATGGGCCATGACAATATCTACCTGAAAGTGTTAAGGCTGACATCATTGTGAGGCTGCTCTTCATAGTCTTTGAGAATTCATGGATATCTTCCCAGAAGCCTGGAACAAGGCTGTCACTCCCATCTAACAAAAAGAACTTAAAGGAGGATTCAGGAAATGATAAGCCTAGCAGTCTTACTTCAGTGACTGGGAAAGTTACGGAACAAATCCTGCTGGCAGCCGTCACAAGTCAGATGAAGCACATGATTGGGAAAAGCGAGCATGGATTCACCAAGTGCAAGTTGTACTTGACAAACTTGATCACTGTGGAATTCGTGGTGTCCGTAGGATCTGGTCGGTGGACGGTCGGGACAAACGGAGATCTCTATGTTTGGGTTTTAGAACATGAGGTTTATTGCAGAAGGCATGGGGAAGGAAAGACTTACGAGGAGCTGTAGGACACAGCTCCAAGCAGGTCAGAGAAGTGAGGGAGAAGAGAAGGAAGAGAGCAGAACAGAATAGAATGCCCAGAATGAGCGTTTACAATACAATAAATCATCTTCTGTGTTGAATATTCTAATTTCCATTGACCAATCTAGAATAAGCTACAAATCTTACAACATTTGCCTACAACCTATGCATTAACCTATGGCGTTATATTTTAAACTCTAAAAGTTGCTTTTTGGACCCTCTGATGAGTTTGCAGGGTCTTGTCTGACCCTTGGACCTATTTGCAAGCCGAAGGCATTGTTCAATCAAATGGGGATTACCTCCAGCTGGCTATACTATTGTTCTCCAGTTGTTCAGTAACCAGAGTTGGGTAACTCAAAGCTTGTCTTCATTTCAATCTCACTTACAGTTTTTGCCAGGTAATCATATCTATACAGTTTTCCTATTCCAGCTTCCCCAACAGATCACCTTCTACAACAAAGTAACCTACTTTGTTGATGTGGAAAAGTGGTGGACACTGTCTACCTGGAATTCTTCAAGGCTTTCCACAGGGTCTTCCACTTCAGCCACCTCTTAGAGAAAGTTTTGTGTTACAGTTTAGACCAGTGGTCTGTATAGTGGGTGTGGAACTGGCTGACTGGTCTCACCCCAAGAGTGGTGGTAAACCCTTTTCAAACCTGGCACAAGTGGCATCCCGAGGGACCAATATTGGGCTCAATGCTGCCTTAATATGTTCATAAGTGCCTGAAAAATAGGATCAAATGTAATCTGATAAAGTTTATCAGTAATGCCAAACTGAGTGGTGAAGTGGGCACTTTGGCAGGGAGAACCACCCTGCAGGAAGACGTGAATAGGCTGAAAGACTGGGCTAACCAGAACCTTAGGAGATTCAGCAAGGACAAGTGGGAGGTATTGCACCTGGAAAAACATAACCCAGAAGTGTAGGACAGGCTGGGATCTACCTGGCTGTGGAAATGGCTTTGTGGACAAGTTCAGTATGAGTGAACTCTATGGTGCTGTGGCAAAGAAAGCCAACAGGATGCTGGGCTGTATCAACAAGGGCATCAAGAAGTCATCTTTCTAATCTACTCAGCTCTGGTGAGGCCACAGCTGGAATACTCTGCTCTGTTTTGGTCCCCACTATACAAAAAGATGTGGACAAGCTGGAGAGGGTCCAGAGAAGTGCCACAGAGATAGGAAAAAGAGGCCTGCCCTCTGAGAAAAGGATGAGAGTGCTGGATTTGTTTGGCTTAGAGAAAAGAAGATTTGGGTGAGAATTTATCACCATGTTCCAGTGACTACAAAGAGGATGGAGACTCCTTTTTACAACAGGTACACAAGGAAAAGATGAGGGTTATTGCATAAGTTAGTCCTGCGGAGACTGAAAGACTGAAAGATTGATTTTAAGATCCAGGTGGACAAGGTGCTGGGCAATCTTTTCTGGACTGTTCTTTGGACAAAATGGTTGGACTAGATAATCCTTGAGATCCTCTTCCAGTACTACATATTCAATGATTCTTTTATTCTATGATTTCTCTAATGTGGCACCAAATAAGAGTTTTTTATTTTCTTTTCACCCAAAAGGAATAATGGTCGGAGAGTCAATACCTTAAAATCTTGTTCTCTGTGGGTTTGTAAGTAGTGGTTGTAGTCCTGATTGTGCCATGTAAGCTGACCTTAAAGAATTTATAGGTTTCACAACATTAAAGACTTGTTGACTGCTTTAATATGTATTGTGAGACTGAGAGAAGGCTTCATTAGCCCTCCAGCATGAATGTGCTGAATGAATTGGGTAATGAGATATGAACATAGCAGCCACTCCAAGGAATCGATGTTGCTATTGATGGCAAGAAGATCCTTTCTCCCCCTCTTCTTCCTGTTTTTAAAAATTATTCTGTAAATAAATGTGCCAGTTTTTTTTCTGGATGTATAGCAGGGCTGGTGATCTTAGGCTTTGTTAATGGATATGAAAATGTTGGATATTATTTGCAAACACTTGATTAAGGAATGTACAGCCACTTTAATTCAAACCAAATTCATAGCAGTAACCCAATTCTCCTTGTAAGGTCATGCTGACAACCTTGCATAATTATGTTCCTTATTGCCTTTCTCTTTCCCATGAGGACTACAGAGAGCTGAAAAGTGGAATTAGATTCTTCTCCTGAGGAAGATACTGCGACTAGTTTTAAAACAAATTCTCAAAAAAAAGCCTCCCACTTTTTCCTCTGAACAAGAACTTCTTCTCTCTATATGGAGACAAACAAGCTTGCCCTCAGCAAGAAAAGTACTTGGGAGAGAAAGAAGAGGGAAAATCAATGTTTCAACAAGATCAAACCAGCTCCAGATGCTCTCAGGAATTTTTGGGGGCATGCAGAAATGTCATTGTGTTCATTAAACTCCTAGACAGTATTTTCATTTTCACTATGAAAGCTGTGCTGACCTTGCCAGTCCATTAAACTCTAACAAGGGTCTCTGCAGGTTCATAGTTCCAATTATGACAGTTTATAGGACCCTAGCAATAAATACTTTGACTTGCTCCACTGTGAGTTGATCTTTGCTCCTGCAGTTTCCAAATAAACAATGGGCTGGAGGTGGAAACTCAAATGCCTGCTTTTTCATTCAGAAGGAGAATACTGGAAACACCTGGCTAACAGGCAGCTGAGATTCACAAGGAGACTTTTCCCCTGGCCTTCTGTAATTATTTTTGTCTGCCTGACGTAAAAAGTTTGTATCAAGTCTGGAAATAAAATTAGGAAACAAACTAAACAAGCTATATGAATATGTACATAACATAGATGTACATAGTATGTGATAGTACATGATTATTGACTAGTAAAAGGAAGTGAAGACATATGTGGGTGGATACAGTACTAAATTATGATTTCAGATATTGGGGTTTAAATTTTGAGAATATATGTGAAGAAATTAAGACTAATGTTTTGCATTATGGTTGCAAATTATGAAAAAATATTTGACTGTGTTGTGGTTTGACACTGGACAAATGCCAGGTACCCACAAAAGTTGCCCTCTCACTCTGCCCTGTCATAGCTGGACAGAGGAGAGAAAAAAAAATAACAAAGGCTTCATGAGTTGAGATAAGGACCAGGAGAAAACTCTCCAAGGGCAAAACAGGCTCAATGTAGAAATACAAAATGATTTATTACTAACAGAATCAGAGGAGAATAATGAGAAGTAAAATAAGCCCTTAAAACACCTTTTTCCCCCAGCCCCTCCCTCCTTCCCACCAACAGTTCAGGGAGACAGGGAGTGGGGGTTTCGTCAGTTCACTTCCTCACCCTGCACAGAGGTTTTCTTCCTCTGTGCAAGGCGAGGAGTCCTTCCCCTGCTGCATCGTGGGGTCCCTCTGACTGGAGACAGTTCTCCATGAACTTCGCCAATGTGGCTGCAAATCTCACGAGCAGCAGTCCTCCCAAAACTGTGGCAGCGTGGGTCACTCGTCCACAGGGTGCAGTCCTCCAAGGACAGGCTGCTCCAGCCTGGAAGCAGGGCCCCTTCTCTCCACCAGGTCTCCCACTGGACTACAGCTTCCTCCAGGCATCCACCCGCACCAGTGTGAGCACCTCCCCCATGGACTGTGGGTGGATCTCTGCATCCCCTGTGGACCCCATGGGCTGCAGGGGCAGACCTGCCTCACCATGGGCTCGCCACAGCCTGCAGAGGAATCTCAGCTCTGATGCCTGGAGCACCTCCTCTCCCTCCTTCTCCACTGACCTTGTCTCCATATTGTTTGCCTCACATGTTCTCACCTCCTCCTCTTCTCTGACTAGAAGAAAAACTGTGTGTACTTTGTTTTGATTTTCTTCTTACATCTGTCATCACAGAGGCATTACCATCATCTCTAACTGGCCCAGCTTTGGCCAGTAGCATGTCCATCTTCAGAGCCATCAGGGATTGGCTCTGCCAGACATGGTGGAAGCTTCTACCAGCTTCTCACAGGAGCCACCTCTGTGGGCCCCCGCTACCAAAAAACCAGGCTGGGCCAAACCAACACAGACTGTAAGCCTGATATTTATTTGTTATACCTATGAGAATAATTTTAATCCTAGATATTCAGAATTGCTGGCTATGATTGCAGATGTTGGCAGGGAGACTAATTTAACTGAGAGCAAAATAAACATAATGTAAAGTTTATGTACACAACCAGCATCCACAAAAGATAGACAGTCTTATAAAAATGGATCATTTTTTCATTCAATAAAAAATAATTTGTTTACTTATGAGACATTTTACAGTGTCATTGTAAGTAAAAATGGAATATTTTTATCACGGTAAAGCTATAAGAAATGTTTTAGAAAATGTTACCATGTTATCTCAGAGTGATAAGATGAATTTTTCTCAAAAGCGCTCTTAGAACTTATTTCAAGTGTATCAAAATCCTTACAAAATGCAAATATTTATGAATGTTGTCTCTGTCTAGCTCCAACAAAAAAGATAGTTATGTACATTGTGTTCTAAAATGATGAAAAACAATGATAAATTAGAAAAAGTAGTAATAAATGTGGCAGAAATACTATGAAATTATCAACTTTTGTATATTCAAAAATGCTGAAAAAACCCCAATATGAAATCAACTTCATAACTTTTTACATTCAGAATAACTGCCACAAATCCTAACATTTCTTCTCTAGTAGACAAGCTGACATTAAAAGTTATTGAAAAGCTCATCAAGCAAATATGACCCATAGCATACTGTGTGAGTGCTTGAATTTGTAATTAGAATAAGAAATCTTTGGAGAATATCATTAGTGGGAACTATGAATAAAAAGAAGAGAAGGAAATCTCTATCTATCTATCTATCTATCTATCTATCTATCTATCTATCTATCTATCTATCTATCTATCTATCTATCTATCTATCTATCTATCTATCTATCTATCATTCTGAGTTGTCTGAAAATATGTGTTAATGTACTAACTCCCCTGCAGGAAGTTTAGAAAAGCTTTATGAAGCCCTGGAATGATTTCAACTACTAAACAAATAGAAATGTCTATCTATGAGAATACCGAAATAAGAGGTCATAACACCAGTCCAGGTTTTTTCGTGTATTTCAGCTTTATATCAAGAGTTAATATATAATTGCTATGGCCCTGGTACTACAAAGAAGTAAATAAGATGAACCTAATGCCAGTAAAGTTCTCTATTTCGTCTAAGAGTCTGAATAATCTTATTTTTTTATCTTTTTTTTCACGGTACGGGCTGGAAGCATTTCCAGAGTATATTTGCTTTATGTCTCTTACATAGGCATTCAAATAGTGATTTTATACAGAATTTTGCATATACAATTTTGGAATGGTTATGGCTTTTCAAATCTGAAAGGTCTAGAGAATGCAGTATGGACATGCAGACAAATGATGTGGCTTCTTGACAGATATGTAGATTGCTTGCTTATAAAGCTTCTAAGATTAATAGTCAGCCCTGCAAGTTATATATGATCTGACTCATAATCTGAAATACAATTAATAAAGAAATCTGATAAAACTAAAAAAAAAAGAGTTATGTGCTACAACAACATCAGCATCTCAAAATCTTATAGCAGGTTCATTTACAGTTATGGAAAAATATTGGCATAGGAAGTAAAATTACTTGTATGCTTACTTTTTGTATTTGTTAGAAAAAATAAGAATAAAATATATAATGGAGAAATTGCCATGAGAAGAGCATGATGGAATTAAATGACAAACAGAATAGGACCAATAAAGATATTGTAGTGTTAGGTTTCTTTTCTTTTTGTCATTATAAAATCTGAATTACTTCTTCAACTATTTTTAGTAAATATGTTTTAATATAAAAAAGAATCCTGTTATATTCACTAGTTTTTGCTCTTGTTTTTCTAAGCATTCCTATAGCTTTATGTAATGTTTGTATGTTTTCAAGTTTGTAAATTTTTAATGTTTCTCTATTTGGTTGATTCCAGCTGTGTCTTACAATCAAAATATCAACACAATTCAAGTGAGCAAACAAGGTTCAAATGTGTTTTCCAGGTTTATGGGTTTTTTCAGCTGCTCTTACTGTCAAAACCAGACATTAAATAAAATGAGACCAAAATCATATAACACTCAAAAGAATTCATGCAAGTCCAATATTAGACAGAAATACACTCTGATACCTTTTGGAAGCAACAAGTACTTGCTTCAGTACAATGAATTCAGAAGTTCAAACCCTTACTTGTTGAACTATTTGTGTACTAGATGTTCAGGTATGACTGACTTCTTCAATGCCACCAGTGGCATTTAATGCCTATTTTTGTCCTGAATCTAGGCTAGTAGGTACTCTAGGCATAGATAAGAATGCAACTAAAGAGATTCACGCAAAAATGTTGAAACAGGGGAAGAAAAGAGAAACAAGTAGAAAAGTTCACTAGTCTATGAATATTACCTTCATTCTGCTCATAATGTCCTTTAGTTTCACTGGTGCATTAGTTTGAATACAAGATTCTAAACTTGGATTTTTCTTATGCTGTTAGATCATACAACTAGAAAGAAAAGTTCTCGTTAGCACTAAATATTGGCAGATGGAATGGCAAAAAAAGGTTATACTGAAGATCAATAGTCACTATAATACACAGAACATAAATGAGTCACTTCTTTACTCCAGGTCTAAAGGAGGCATGTGCCATGCGACCTCAGGGGTTTTCAGTTTCCTTGGGTTGACATTCCCTATGGGACACTGGCAGATGTTTTCATCTTGCATAGGTCTTTTAAATACTCAAAATTTGCTGTTTCTAAAGAGTTGCATTGTGTAAGGGGTCATATTTCACCTAGTTTGATGAGAAAAGATGGGAAAAGAAATCAGTCATTGTCAACACATTTTTTCTGTTGTTAGTTATGTATCTGTTTGCTGCGTATTTTCTGTATGTGTATGTGTGGTCTAAGACAGAAGCACTTACAGCATTCAAATGAGTTGATGACAAACAATTACCAAGTCTCATGCAAACACACAGCCTTACATCAAAGCAATTTGATTGAACAGGAGACAAACGGAGACAATCAGGCTGAAGCAAGTAAGCTACTCCGTTACAAAAGCCCCAAATATTATCACTGATTCTATTAAAAACACCACATATAGAGAATTGAGGTAACCTCTGAAAATATCAGCAACCTTTATGAACACCTTTTTAGATCAGTCCAAAATCAGTCTATGGAAGGAATAATGAAGTGAGAGTCATTCTCTGAGTTGTACATGCTGAAGGCTAAGGCAAATCCTATAGAAGCAACTGGGTATATTAACCTTCCTGCTAAAACTTCAACAGTCTGTCGTTGAAGGTGAGTTTTGGCCTGGTTCAGCTATATAACCTTTCCTGAGGCTGCTGAGGCTTCCAGGCTACTGAGGAAATTGCCAAGTTGTGAGGAAGTTCATAGAGTAGAAGTGTATAAGACAGATAACATCACAGGCAGAGGTAACACTGTTCAGATAATGCTAGTTAGCAGCCCAAGAATTTAACAGGACAAACACTCCTATCAGAGAATATAAAATTCTAGGATTAAAAAAAGAAACAGGGAACTGGAAGATGGCAACTCAGCATCACCCTGCAAGGAGCAAAGATCACAGAATCATAGAATATGCTGAGTTGGATGGCACCCACCAAGATCATTAAGTCCTGGCCCTGTAGAATACCATCCCCAAGAGCCACACCATGTGCCCAAAACTGCCCCCAGTACTCGAGATGAGGCTGCCCCAGTGCAGAGCAGAGTGGGACAATCTCCTCCCTTGCCTGGCTGGCGATGCTGGGCCTGATGCCTCCCAGGACACAGTTTGCTCTCCTGGCTGTCAGGGCACTGCTGATTCATATTCAACTTGTAATTGACCAGGACCCCCAGGTCCCTTTCTCTGGCACTGCTCTCCAGCATCTCATTCCCCAGTCTGCCCATGTATCCAGGGTTGCGCCATCCCAGGTGTTGAATCTGGCCCTCTCACTTGTTGAACTTCATACGGTTGGTGATTGCCCAGCCCTCTGATTTGTTGTGGTCTCTCTGTAGGGCCTCCCTGCCTTTGAGGGAGTCAACAGCTCCTCCCAGTTTTGTATCATCTGTGATCTTGTTTAGTATCCCTTCCAGTTCCTCATCCAAGTTGTTCGTGAAGATATTGAAGAGCAGAGGGCCAAGGATGGAGCCCTGTGGAACCCCATGAGTGACAGGTCACCAGGCTGATGTCACCTCATTCACTGAAACCATTTCTGCTCGATCCATGAGCCAGTGGCTCACCCACTGCGTGATGTGTTTATCCAGCTGTGCTGTCTTCTCCCTTCCTTCCCTGATGGCTGCCTTGCCAGAAGTTACTCATCACAGGATGAGGGTTCTTAGTAGGTCTATTAGTGGTTAAAACACTAATTATAGTGATTAAAATACAGTGTTTAAATTATAGTGATTAAAATATGATTAATAAGATGTAAACATCAATTACAGTGACTAAAATATGTCATTACAATTATGTTTTTTTATATAATACAAAACTGCTTGAATTTCTGAACTGAATGCTTCTATTCCTTCCTTGGATAGACACATTTGAAATATGAATAAAAAAATTTAAGAAAATATGAGCCCTTATTTTTAATAATTAGCTAACCTGTAAGCTTTATAGATCCTAAGTTTTGCATACATATCTCAGTTTTTTGCTGAAACTTTTAGAACAGAAAGCTACACTTGGCATCTCTCTATTTATATTCAAAGAAAGAATTATTTTACACATATTTCCAATTGCCCTGTATGGAGAGATGAACATGTACTCAACAGACCTAAACCTGAGTAAATCAGCTTGGTAGGAGTGAGATAGACTGATAACATGGTTTTAAATTTTTTTTTCGCAAAGTTAAAATATAGGAAACCACCGGCAAAGCACAAAATACAAAGCTGACAAGAAAGGTTGATTATGTTTTCAGGGTCATTTAGAAACATGTTGACATAACATCTTTAGTTGTTTCATATGTATCCTGACATACATACAAGGAAACGAATGAATTTCTATTTCAGAGGCACTAAGAGCTTAAATAGAGCTGCCTTAGTTTTGAATGTTTGTACATAACTGATCTAATTTATGGTGAGGGATTATGTTAAGGCTTTTCCTATCCTGCTTACACTAATTAGCGGAGTTAGGGCAATAGAATTTATTTTTTGGAGCCCCTACATTCACACTTCAACAGGCAATATTACAGCAGCAGGTTGACCCTGGACAACAGCTAAGTCTCCATCAAGTCACTTGCCCACTCTCCCACAGAGATGAGGGGGAGAATCAGAAGAACAAATGTGAAAGAAACACATGGATTGAGAGATAAAGAAAACTGTTTGTGCAAGCAAAAGTAAATAAGGAGCTCCTTTGCTATTCCCTATGGGCAAGTGTTTAGCCATTTCAAGGAAAGCAAGGCCTCAGCATGTATGTCAATTTCATGGGGAGACAAATGTGATAACCATTAATGTCTCACCTTTCTTGTCCTTGCCTTGAACTTTTATTACTAAGTGTAATGCTATAGGATATTCCCTTGGGCACTTTGGGTCAACTGTCCCAGCTGTGTCCCCTCCCAGCCCACGGGAGGGTCAGCTGAAGAAACAGAAAGGTATTGATGCTGTGCGAACACTATTCAGCATCAGCTAGAACATTGGCTTTTTACCAACACTGCCCTGGTCCTAAGTCTAAAACACTGTATCATCTGAGCTGCTATGAAGAAAAAGTAACTCCATCCCAGGAAGACTAAGTACAATTACATAAAATGTAAAAAATCAAAATCAGTTTTTCAGAGACTAGTAAACATCAAATTCAAGGCTATTACAAATCCTTAATGCTTCCTCTCACATTTATACTGTTAATACAATATGTATATGGCCAACAGTGGCTGAACATGAGACAACAATGTACCCATAGGTGGCTAAGGTGTCCAAAAGGCACCAGCAGAGTGACTAGCAGGATCAGGGAAGTGGTTCTTCCCCTGTGCTGGGCACTGTTGAGGCCACACTTCAAGTGCTGCATTCAGTTCTGGGCCCCTAAGTACAAGAAAGACATTGTGAGGGTGGAGTGTGTCCAGGGAAAGGCAATGGAGCTTTCATTAGAGGCTGGGAACAAGCCTGATGAGGAGCAGCTGAGGGGGCTGGGAGCATTGAGCCTGGAGAAAAGGAGGCTCAGAGGAGACCTTATCATGCTCTACAACTGCCTGAGAGGAGATTGTAGCTAGGTGGGGGTTGGTCTCTTCTCCCAGGCAACAAACAAGATAAGAGAACATAGTCTTAAACTGCATCAGGGGAGGTTTTGTTTGGACATTAGGAAGAATTTCTTCACAAAAAATGTCATTAGGCATTGGAATGGGCTGACCAGAGAGGTGTTGGAGTCACCATCCCTAGAAGTGTTTAAAGAAAGACAGAATTGTGGCATTTAGTGCCGTGGTCTGATTGATATAGTGGTGTTCAGTAAAAGATTGTACTCGATTATCTCAAAGGGCATTTCCAATCTATCTTATTCTGTGACTCTCTGGTACATCAACTATTGTACTTATTATTTATTTATTATTTTACATATGGATAATATTGATGCAGTCATGAATTCTTGTGTTACATAGGAATCCTGCTACTTCAATACAATACAATTCAATCTTTAAGACTGATAGGATATGAGAATCTGACCGTAATTTTATGTGGTGACATATGTTACTATACTTCTTGTCTGAGAATGTTTTCCATAGTGTGCACCTTTAGCTGGTTTCTATGTCATTTTATTAAATATAGATACTGACTTCAGTCTTGGAACATGCTGGGTATGTTTTTGAGGAAGAGGACAAAGTAAACTGCTTTTTTGCTTGATACTTATGGACTAACTAATGTCTACAGAATGTTTCACTTTGTCACTGAATTTAACTCAGCTGTGTTCTGTGTTCATATTTGCCTCATATTTTGCAGCTAATAGAGCTTCTCTTCTTCTGAATGTTTGTTTCCATCTTAAATTTAAATGGGATTAATGCTGTGAAAAGTTCTTTTTAAATGATTATCTTAATAATCTGGAAATTATGGCTACCCAAATAATGTACTATAGCTAGCACCAACCTTAGTATTTATTGGAATTCAGTGGAAATGTGTATGTGTGTACATGTGGTTCCCAGGCCATAGCTGTAAGACACCCTGATTGTAGCCATAAGTATGATTTATCTCCTTTTTATTTTACCTGTGGAGACTTAGCCAATACTGAATATGTTCTTTATTGCAGCAACAGCTGTAGATATTTCCAGGGGTCATATCACAAGCAAGGTGCCTGGCATAAATCTTGGATTAATTAAAATTTGGTTTATAGCTGAGTGGACAACTCCCATTAATGTTAATTTCCCATTCACCTGAGCTTCTGGCTTTTTTAAAAACCATATTATTAAAAAAATAGAAAAGTATAGAGATCATTATTCTGAAAGGCTCTATCTGCCATATTTTATCTTATTTGCTTATATTGCAGTCTACTTTCCTCTTGAGAAATTTTGTTTTGTTGAGAAGGTGGTGTATAACTCATTCAAGGGACACGATTTTCTATACTGGATATGCCTAAAATTAACCACATGCCTACATGCAAAATTCTCCCATTATCTCTCATTTTGAACTCTCCTATAAATTTCCCTTTAGCATTTAAATTGAAAATCACATGAAAAGTACAGCCACCTCTCTTAGATAAGTAGAAATATATGTTGAATGCATGGATGTAGTCAAGGTTTAAAAGAGTCTGGAGATTTTTCAGATTCAGGGTTTACAGGTAAAAATGAAGAACCTGTAGACACCATGCAAATCTCTTTCCTTGCACTCTAGTTCTGCATACAGATACCTAATCCATCACTGTGATCCCAGTCACATGTCTGACTTTTTTACACACCTGTCTTTCAGTAAATCTAAAAATACCTTCTCCACATTAAATTCTCTTCAGCAGTCAAAACAAAAGTAAAATCCAGTTTTTTAATAACTACCATGAATTTAAAAGTATGCAAGATGCCATAGTTTTATACAGATTCCTCATAACCTCTTTAACCTTATGAAGCCTTTGGGGTGGTTTGAAAAGTATTTCCCCTTACTAGGTAACTGTTTAAGGACTAATTTTTTTGTCTGGACTATCAGAAGCATAGCTCAAATATGGGCTTGATTCCACCGGAGATACACCAAGCGTAAATTTAACTCAGTGTCTCTGTGGCTGTCTGTGGTAATTTTCATTTTTCATTGCAAATGTTTTGGAAGAATTTCTTTAAGAAGCCACATTTAGAGGACTGATAATAGCCAATTTGATGACATTAAATTTTGGAAGGGCCAGATAGAGCAGCTATCTAGCTAGTGAGTACTCAGAGGGTCTCACTCATACTGAGTTAGTTTTGGGGTCCCATCAGGATCTGCAGTAGAAGCTCCTCCTGGCCTTGTGATAGGGAATGGGTATGTGTGGTGGGGTTATATAAATCTAATACCATGAGAATCTGGAAACTGCAATTTAGCATTCCTGTTTTGCAAGATTTTACAGGAGTTTTATAGCAGAGTAGTAGTGTTTTTACTTTGTTTTTCTTTCCATTTCAGCATGTTTAACATTCAGCAAGAGAAATCCTGTAACTGAAGTAATGAGTGACTTTATTAGCTAAGTGGATATTGATGAATATAAACATGAAACTGGTGTGATAGCTATGAGACTGATCCCAGACTGACCCAATATAATAACAGATCCCTATATTACTTTCAAATATCTGATCTTGGGAGAATATGTGTGTGATTATGACATGTAGTGATGGTAACATAGAATTGCAAGAATATTGATATTCCTGAATTCAAGCACTTGTCCACATGCTAGGCAATCCAAAGCAAAATGTTGTGTGGAACATCTGCTGTTCAAGGATGTCGGTCCTGGACATCTTTAAAGAAAATGCTATTATTTATTTATTAACAATGATTATTGATTTAAAAAATCAAAACCTCATAAAACCAAACACTTTGAGAAGAGCTGAAACAAAATTATGGCCAAAGTTACACAGCTCAACTATGCTTGTCTAGGAAGGTCAGATATTAACTACAAATCCGTGTGTTAATCTTAGGGCATCTACACAATGCTTAAATTGTTTGTTTGTTTGTATGCTTGATTGTTTTATATCCAGCCTTAGGTAATTACTTTTTACCAGTTAACACAGCAATTATGAAAAAGCTTATGTGAAGGATATCAGTAAAATATCCCTTGAGGTCTGACCTCACCAAATGTGAATCTTCCAGATATGGAGGTGGCTCTGCAAAACAAAACCAACAACAATAATCATAATCTTATCTGATAGCATCAAGCCAAAATAAAGAGCCAAATAATCATAGTCAGCTCAATAAATATCTCAGTCTCCAAATGCTGTGATAGAGAACCAATCTGCTAATTAAACAACATACCTCTAATTATATGATTTGATTCCAGAAACTGAAAAAACTAAAAGAACACAAAAATTTGCAGTTGTGTTGAAACACTCCATTTTGGGGTTTTTTTTGTGTCATTAAGGCTTTCTGAAATTATTAGACATTCATCTCACATTTACAGATGCAATATTAACAGATGCTGGGGGTTTTGTATTTTTTTTTTTTGTTTTTTT